>JAIPMN010005095.1:3899-21260 GCA_020650975.1 Apostichopus californicus
GGGGGGGGGGGGCGGCGGCTGCCCCCTTCGCCCCCCCCCCTTGGCTGAAGAGAAAATATCATAGCTTAAATAATCTAGATGCGTATGCATGCATCGAGTGTGGGAAATATGGATATACGTACTTGTGCACCAAAAGAATAAAAAGGTTTCATCTTACAACTCCAATACATCCATTACTTTCAGACGCGGATTCAGGGGTTGGGGGGGGGGGGGGGTGTTGGAAGTCTACACCCCTCCCCTACTTTCAACCACACAAATATTAAAATTATTTATTAACACAAACTTGCTTCTAGACCTAATCATAGACCTAACTTAAGACCTAAATATACCTTAGAATGCACAATTATCACGTCTAATATTTTTCCAACTCTATATGGGGACCACGCCCTCCTTCTTAAAATCCGCTCCTGAGATTAAAAATTCGTACTTGACGGTTTATTTGCATGCTTTGGCACTTCAGAGTACGATCCATTCCAATAATTCAAACAATTCTGTGGACATATTCTTACTGTATGTTATTAGGGAATGTACTGCATGGTAACTTTGAATCATAACTCAAACGTTGTATGATTATTGTGTAGTTTATTTCATTGACATAACAAAATCTTATAAATCCCCCCCCCCCCCAAAAAAAAAACAAAAAAAAAACATCACAGACGTATTTTTCTTTTTTAATTGGCTTACTGTATATGTATAATATGGATGCTCTTAAGAGATTTATAGGCGAAATATGGTATCTAAGATATATAAACAAGATTTCGACCCTCAGATGTCACCAGCCTAACAGAAAGGGCAAGTATATATTCTCATCGCAACATTATATTCTCTAAAGTGTATAGTAACGTTTGTGAACTCTACAGAAAGGGAAAAAAGAGAAGAGCAATGAACCTGTTTCCATACCGTATTTTAGTTTCATAAATTACGCTGGTGGCTCCGTATTTCGCCTTTAGCAGTTTACTATTTCAGAAATACCATATGACGAATTGACGATATATACTTCTTCTGCTGCTTACATGAACTTCTTGCCTTGTGCACTGCTATCACCTATACTAAGAGAACTCTCGCTGTGCGCTAATTCAAACAAACTGATGTGGTGAAAGGGTTTCGGTTTTGTTACCTCCTTTGAGGGTAATCGTAATAGTAATTTTTCGCATCCTCAATGAACTTGAAGCTTAAATGGAGGACGGGTATGGATAGATGAATATCGCAACCAGTACAATATTTCAGTTTTTAAGGTTATGTAAGTACATTACTCACGCCAGCTGTTATTTGTGTTTTCTAGAGAAACTCACTTCTTATTCCGATTCGCCGGGATGAATTTGAGCAAATGTCGTACATTTTCATATTATTTTCCCTATTTCCCTAATACCAAAACGACCCCATCCACCCACCCCCTATAGCCCCATCCATCCACATACATACACCATTCCTCGTTGCCTTCGAAAGAAGTCCCAAAAGAGCTATAGTATAGTGATGAATCTTGTCTGTATTCTATACCGATACATGTTCCGTTGAGGCGATATTAAACTTGTAAGTTTTGTTTTTAACAAACTATTAAAAGTTTTATGAATTATACTCTTATTGGTACTCGATTCGTGTTTTTAAATATGTAATATGTACTATATAAACATGACTGCAGTACTCACCTACGTGTTATAGTCTGGTACTTATATGTACTCATATGTACTCTTACTCAAAATACTTGTGCGTGTACTCATGCATGGTTTTAATCTACTGCTATAAAGACTGGCGAATTTTCCTATTGACTAGGACATTTGAGGCATACATTATTATATTGATATTATAAGCTCTGGGTCGATATGGATGACTCTTTACTAGTTAAGTCCACCTGCACTATGTGGTAGTACTAGACGCGGATCCAACCCTCACCCCCCAATCCCACAAAATGAAATAAAATAATTATTAATACAACCTTGCGTGTTGACCTAACTATAACTTAAATATGCCTCAGAATCCAATATTTCACGTCTAAATGTTTTATTTTTTACTGCCCCCAAAGTGACCCTTCATGGCCGACCCCAGGTCCGGACGCTCCTTAGTTTTGTTTTGTTTAAATCCCCGACCAGCTCCTGGGTACATCTACTGTATATAAGTCACACGTATATAAGAAACTATTGAAACTTATGATGAATACACATTAACGTGGACACAAACTTGCCTCACACAGAAATACGAATCCTTTTGAACCCCTCCAAAACAGGACATTCTATATTCTGGAAACTTCTCTCGTAGTCTGGAAACTGAACTCCCACACTCGCGTTGCAATAATTTTGTTCAAGAGTATAACTTTGCAAATCATTTATCTCAAGTTAGGATCGGAACGACAAGAATGATGCAATAGTAGCTAAGTCCCACCCACCCACCAACCCGCCCACTCAATTACGTAGTACTCAAATTTTGACCAAAGAAGGTAATAAACAAGACTTAAGTTTCTCAGCCAAATCTTTGCAACCTGTTCAAGAAAAATGGTAGCCCTTGGGTGATCATACCTACATATAGTGGTATATGGTGACCTGTATGGACCTTTCACAGTAGGACGCCGTCTTTACCCGATAAAGTCTTACATGTTGGCCAATTTGATTCTCCCCGGAATCGGTTTCGAACTCATTTGTAAAATCAAGATCATGGAGTCAGATTTCCAACAAGTTTTGTATGTCATCTCTCGAAATTGAAGATTTTTTGCATCTTGCAGACTGCCTCTAGAAATGGACTTGACGTCATGGAAAATTTCCCTTCTTAATCTACAATGTTATATATGCTTTTGTTTGCGATAACATAACATTGTCATGCTGTCATGATACTGTATTTTGTTTTTGAGTTCTTTACTTCTTACCCAATCCATATTAATCCTTCTCGGCCTTTTGGCTATAAGATCATGTGTAGTATATGTTCCCTTTCGAGGGGAATGGTGATACACCCGACGATGATCACACAGTCACAGTCCCGATGCAAGGGGCCTTGGGTTGAGCGCGGATCAGTCGTTCGATAGTTTGGTTTTCGTGCCCAGGTTCTTTCCTGGGCGACCTTTTCTTAAAAAGTGTCCATATTAATCCTTATTAATCCTTATTAATGCTATAATTTGAAGGATCCAAACAATATAGGGTAATAAACAAGTACAACACAGGGTCATGCACATGGTAATCACACATGGAACATTAATTATTCAGATCGAAACTCATTAAAGGGTACCTGTTATGAGAGAGAATTGACACTGTACGAACCCTCGCTATTTGATCATGAACTCGTCCATGCATCCTAAACAATAGTCGTGTATCTTCGCCACCCCACCAATCCCCCCCCCCCCCACTCCTTTCACGCCTCCAACCATTCATTAGTTAGAGAATAATTTTACAGTTCGCCCCAACCTAATGAACCCGCATGGAAAATCCAGTAATAATTGAACCTGCTTATTAATTTCCCCAAAACTAATGTTTTCCCAAAAGAAACATGAAACCAATGGTCCAAGATTGGATATATGCCATAGCTCAAGAAGTCTTTTTTATCTTTTTTCTGCGGGGCCCCTGGCACAGGTCTGAGATTACATGGGTGTGGGGGGGAGGGAGGGGCAGGAGTCATCCACGAGTTCATCGGTGTTATTATGTCAGCATGTGAAAAACACGGCTGTGAAAATGATTTTGGGCATTCCCCTCATCCCCTCCCACCAACCCTGGTGTAAGGGTCCTGCTCTGCTGTTTTAGCCAATACCACGGCACGTTACCTAACTCCCATATAGTCACAGCGCAGTTGGTCACCCAAACTCCAACTGGCTATACGAAAATATCTATTCTTTGAAGAAACATTTCCTCGACGTTTTTTCTTCCATGTGAGACTTGTTGATGGTCTTATAGTGTTACTGTGCATATCCTGTCCTGTGCTCTCCGGACTTGTCTTGTCCAACGTGTTCGCCTTTCTCTAGCACCTTTGATTTGGACTACGAACAAGACTGAAGACAAGTCGAGGTCTAATTGCATCAATTGTTAACTTCAATCCTCCGTTGAGTATATGGCCATAGAACTATTATTACACTGGCACGACTGTTAGCTACGATAATTATGTTGGCGACGGAATGGTATAGCTTACAGTACACTTGAATGTGAGACATTAAACTCTTCCTACTTCAACAAAGCAACGGATAAAATATGGTGTTATTTTTAACCTCTCATATCATATTGCCACATATCTCATTATCGTCATGAAATCATAAGGTTATCTGTAACTGTATGGAATTCTAAGGGTCGCCTTTCTAACTTTGCAAGGTTCGAGAGGCTTTCACTAACAAGCAGCACGCCGTCATCAAACTACTGCGATGATATTTTCAATGATTGAGAATCGGATGCCAAAGGTCTTAGTCACAAATATCCCATGGTTTGCTCTCTGCTTGGCGCCTTCAGATAAACGTACTTTCCTCATACCGAATGGAAAATACAGAGTTTAACGAAAAGTACAGTACTTTTTTGCCAGTGTACTGCAAAGGGGGTTATGATGTTACAAGTTCGAAACTTCACTCATACCCCTCCCCCTAACCAATACCCACCACCAAGCAAGTTGTGATAAAATAATCCCTTCCCACAGGTTGTTGGCAACTTGTCTTCTCTATACAACCATATGAAATCGCTAGTTATTTGCTTGGCCTAATCGAGGTTGCCATTTTCAAACTCATCGTAATACGTTGATAATCATTATTTCAAGGACATGCACTTGAAGCAAAGAAACGGCTAAAACTATTCGTTCCACGCTTCAAGGCTATCCATCTGATCATAGCAAAGACTGAACTGTAACGCCATCACATCTCAGGAAGTAACAATACTGTCATGGTCGTAGACAGGCATCGTGGAATTGCTACTACTAGTTATAATATATTGGTTCATTTCACCTTGCCTACCGTAAATATACCTGCTAGGTTCTTATCTCGCAATCTCTTACCATAAGTGAGATACGATGGCGCGAGACATGCCTGGCCGCAGGCGTTAGGGCACATTCCTCCGCGAAACCTGAAACCCAATGGAGAGAGGGGAGATGCACGACCTGATGGGGACAATGCCCAAGGTTTTGACCAGTGAGTCGCTATACGACCCAAGTATCCTAGGTCAAGACATCTCTTCTGGCTCTAGATTCCCTGTCCTTCTGTCTTTGGCAAAGATATCGGGTGTTTGTTCTTTCTTTGAGGGCTGTAACATGATGGCCGAGTTGAAGGCTGTGATATAACGCCACCAACATTTGCATGTAATCTAGATTAAATACTTAATGCGAATGGATACTAAAAGGATAGGACAAATACAAATAAGTTTTGACTGAAGAAAGAGCAACATATTCTATAAGCTTCCTGATGAAATTTGCACTCAACTTCCCATTCCCTTTTCGAGATAACCACATTTAAACTTGACTCGTTTTTCTACCAAAAGTGAACATAAATCAAACAAGTGTCAAACAGAATTTTGTCGTCAGTGTACAGCTATGACATTACATATCTCCTTCGTTTGAAGTTTACTCCTTAGTATACAAACTATATGACAATTTCAGTTTTCAATATTTCGAATTTTTTTTTGGGGGGGCGGGGTAATAATATCATCCATATTGTTATTATCAGGATGCTTAGTATATGCTACTATTTCATCAGTTAAAAGTAAATTTCAGCTGGATTATCGTACATCTCCACTGTGCGATACACCATCTACTAATATTACGTGATATCTAGTTGCAATTGCAATGTGGGGAGAGCCACTATACTTAACATCATCCACGGACCCAAAATGTTTAGCCGATGGCTACACAGTCTGCAGACATGTATACTCCGAGAGTCCAATCTGTTAGGAATTGTCGACTCAGACAGAGAAGTCTGTAGGCTTCAAAAAATCTAGATTTCGGCAAATTGGTAGAAAATTCTATATATGTGGAGTATACATATTTGGGATCCAGGCTGTATTATAGGTACAGGTCAAGGTGCTCCGTTTGAAGCGTATCAAAAAAGATATCAAGTTGAGTCAAACTATTCGAATGATACTCGACAGACCTTTCGGGGTTAAAAGTGAAATCAATCTTCTTAACACTTGTAACACTAAACAGTGTATTTAAATATAGCTAAATTTTCAAATGCTCGGCGCCTTCTCAATGTCAGTGTAATAATGAACAGCGAAGGACGCTGACAGACTATACGGTTTGACGTAAATTTAATTAATGCTGTTCTATTTCGGTATGTTAATTTGATATTAACATATATTCATTCAGGGTTGTCATCTCAGTGACGTCGAAGAGTGCTTATAAATTTATTCAGAGAGAGAAAGAGAGCAAAACAGTGATAAAGATTAACCATCTGAACCCCTATGTTATAGTAATCAACTTTTGGTTTTGATCAGAAAGTATTAGTCCAAATTAATTTGGCTGGCGTAATTATCCTGATTGCGTTCTGTCTGTATTCATACTCATAATGGGAGCATGCGCATTAAGTATCATCCACTATAATTTCATTCAAGCTAAACGTGCTGAGGAAACAACGTACAAATATCGATGAGTGATGGTATGCAGCACCAGGGAGCGCAACCATGCAGTATATTTGTACTGACGGGAGCTTGCGATGTACTATTCTAAGATGTAACATTGTCCAGGAAAGGGACGTGAGCGGACGGGGGGGGGGGGATGTTGGTTCGGGGGGGGGGGGATGTTGGTTAAATGGAGGGTGCTTAGAATCAAGCAGGTGCTATATTTTAGAGCTGTTGAAACGAATTTGAAGAATTTTCAACAGTTAAGGTTGCACCGCAAATCCATATCATGTATATTCAATGTGTTATACACTAGGAATGTTTTGTACATATATTGTATGCCGAGGGGAGATTGGGGGGAGCACCTTTATATTATGACGGTATGCGTGGTTGCGCCCCTGAACCGGACTGAGGTTGAAAATGATGTTCTTTTACCCCGAGATGCCGTTCCTGTTACATGATTACGATTGTTCGTGAAACAAGTTACATTTGTAATATTTGTTGCCTGCATATTACCTCTCCCCCCCCCCCCCTTCACCCTCACCCCAAAAATACGTTTTACTGTCAAATGACGTCATCATCAGAAGACCATAATTTCAGTTGCTGGGGTGGGGTTGGAACGGGGAGGGAGGTGGTAACTGCATAAGTACAAAACAATGTAATTCAAATAAAATACGACGTGCTACCCATGTGCAGGGCACAGGGGCGGATTTGCACAGAGGCTAACTAACCCGGGTATACGACAGGTTAATGTGTCGAAAGCTCTGGTTTCCTCTTGGTTGCGAAAGGTGCTATATAGTTTCGTCCGAGCCACCAAATGCGCTGCCTACACCGGTTGGAACACTGAGCCGCTATAGCAAGTATTATGACCCAGTCCGACAGTACATTGTGTGACGTCACAATTTGTTGCAATTTACTTATTCAACTAAACTTAACATAATTTAATATTTTTGTATCTCAGCAATGGAACAGTCTATGACAGCAGTTGTACCGATTATCTTCTTTGTACTAATCTGCATTACATATTTTCTTTAAATCTTAGATTTCGTTTTTACCCTTTACGATAAAGTGTTTGTTAATGTATACACCAGTAACTGAACACCTAGCATTTGTAGCGAGTATAATTGGGTCGATGTTCTGGTTGCTATGTGTGTCACGGCAGGAGAGGTATGCTATACTAATCTAGTCTTATTGTCTGCTTCAAACAGTATGCATATTACATGATTGAAACCTCTACAGAAATGTATGACGGTGCTTTTATAACAGAACAATAATAATTGGCGAAATAACTCGTGTAAAGATTTAACAAAAGCATGGTAATGTAAACTTGTATCAATTTCAGTAACGTTTATAACATATATACTTCAAATCAATATTTCATAGTGAGGAGATGTATGTTTGGGTAGGCCGCTCTTGAAGCAACTTTGGCCAGTTGGCCGAACATTCAGACAATGTTTATGGATGCCCGAAGGTAACATTCTATATAGCAATAATTTCTGCTTAGCCCCCCGAAAAGGGATAAATTACTATAAAATTAATAGAGAAATACGTGACAGTTTATAGACTATATGTCTATACTTGAGAAAAACAAAGAAAACTCGACGTTATTCTTGTGGGAAAATCATGTAGACCTATATGCAAATACATCGACGAAGAAATACACAGGTTCAAAGTTGCTATATACAGTTGAAGTTCTGATTCTACCCCCCCCCCCATGCCCTCCCCCTCCTAACATTCCAGAAATTCCCCATATTTCTAAAGTTGCTCATAATTTCTTTTCGCAAGTTTTATGAATATATTTGCTTTTTCCAGGTTATGTTGAATCGCGTACTGGGGTGACATATACCCAGCCAATGTGCCTTTCTATATTTTGAGAGTCTTAACTTAAATGAATTTAATTAACAGGATTTGATTTCCTGTAAAATTGCAATCTATAAGCTGGAATATTTCATTCCTTTGTTTCAGGCTCCTGTCTTGAATAATTGATACAGTATGGTGACTTGGTAATGTCAAGAGAGCCGCCGTTTCAAGTTCACATCCAAAACGGTAAGTCACTTATTTATTCTACTCTATCCATGTACGTTAAGCTAATCTCCACATCCAGGTATACGTTGAGATTATCTTCACGTATATACGTTATCGGAATATGCATAGTCATCTGACACTTGTAATTATTTCAGAGGCTATTATCAATGACAAGGTATAAATATATCAGTGTAGAGAGAATGCATGGAAGAGTGCATGTTTCAATTTGCATCTTAAAGTGTGCATGATCGTGGCCAGTTTGACTTTTTAGATTTTATTTTCGAACTACTCATGACCCTTTAACTATGAAGTTCAGTGGAGTGGAAGAATATATCTTCTTCCATATGTATATTTATAGATTGCTTACTTCATGCATTGACGGACACATGTGGACTTCGGCAAATTCCAATTTTCCCCCTATTGATATTAGGTAGGGGAGAATGAACCTATATGGACGGGCTGTAGGAGGATAAAAACACATCAGGTTAGGAGTCAATGGTTCACTCCGAGACATACTTTGACTATAAACTAAGTCGAAAAAATCGATCTAACACGGAAAGGGTCTCAAATAAGCTACTGTAAGGCTTCCTGATCATTGGGTCTCTAAACTAAATTTAACTAAACTATATAACTTCTAAACGTAAAGTTGTGCTAATAAATACATAGATACTTTTTAATTTTGGAAAAAATCCCCTGACAGAACCGCCCCCCCCCCGACTGACGGTGGAGGTTGGGGTGGCCCCTTCCCCTTCCCTTTTCGCATGTCACTGGTACTGTACACAGGCTTTCAATATATCCGAGAGTCCGTCTTCGCTAACAGACTAAGCTCGTTACGACATACCCTCACCCACCCTAATTTAACGGTCACCTGCATGTGTTCATCTTGTGTCTCATTTAATAATCCCTCTTTGGGTCCACAAATCTTTGTTATCTTACAAATCCAATTCCAGATTTTGAGCTTCCTTGCAAGGTCGTTGTGCCTTGTTATGGATACATTGGTAGTACTTACAGGGGGTTTAACGCCTTATAATACTGACATTCCAAACACAGCTGTGTCAATTAGGCCTATCCGAGAACCAATCGGGCCATCAGCGCATGAATTGTGAAAGATAATTTAGGAATTTTAAGCTTTAGACGTGAAACGTTTAACAACTTGACATAACCCTTATCACCAAACTGAACCATTTGTCAGGTGTCAGTCATTGGCGTAGTTACGTCGGTAATTTTTGATCAGAGTTTCGAACGGTAGCCAATTGTTCACGGGGGCCTAAAGTTAATTTTTCTTTGGGGGTGCGGTGGGTGGGGTGGGGGATTGGGGGAGGAGGAAAGGGATCCAGTATATATCACCTAACGATTTGCTGTGGTCTTAAGTTGTTTGTTTGGGGTGAGTTTGCCCGACCAGTAATAATTAATTAAATAAATAAACAAACAAATAGTCAACAAAAAAAAAACTTCCAGAGAACATATTTCGTCATTCAACGTTTTTTCGTAACGTATACTCACTACACACAGTGAATGACATGGATAATGTTTCAGTCACCGAGGCAACCTACAACTAGATACAAATAGGACAGGGAGCTGAAAACATACCCTGGGCTACCCTGGGCTACCGTGGGCTACCCTGGGCTACCTGGTCAACGACTTGGTATTACCCCGAACTTATGACATAATCAGGTCACCGTCTGACTGCTGCATTGTATTTTTTCCTCTCTTTTTTTTTTACTCCAAACGAAATTCAGCAGAAGAATGAAAATATTTGTCTAGAATATTTAAAAAGAAAATAACAAATGCTGCATACAGAGTTTATCACCTACAGCTGCAGGTATAGTTCCATTTATTGTATAACCAGGGCAGTTCTTGTTATGTGTGGTATCTGTGCCCCTGAGCACTGTATTATCAGTAAATAGGCTGTACTAGATAAATTACAGAGTCATAAGGCAACTAAATAGTTGTTACAGTAACGATGATTCTCTGTGGTCTTTTTGAGAAACATGGTGGAACGTGGGAACAAGTCTGAATATTAACCACCAAACATGGCTATACTTGTATATGCGGTGTTAAGCATATTCAAAAAACATGAATGTGAATTGAGCGCGATTTCTCGCTTTTCTGGGAATTTGCTGGTGCATTTTTCTCATCTTGAGATAAAAAACCAAAGCCACAGAGACATTATGCGTCTCGGAAATATAATGTTTTTACTCAAATTTGCATGGTGATATTATGTGATTACATCTGGCTACAACAGAGTGCAATATGTCATCATATACCAATTCAGCGAAAAAAATGCCTAGGTGTTTTTATATATTAAAATCGTTTATCCACAAACAGAAATAAAGTTTACTCATACACAAAAAAAAAAAAAGATGAATTGATAAGAAATACTAAGTATACAGAGAAAATTGACAGATAAGCAGACATTCTTGATATAGCACTACAATGATAAAGCAACAAGATTATTTTTTTTGGAATACAAGTGGAAACATTTGAAGATTATCTTCCATGATGATATTACAGATAACCTGCAATCCCTGTCCTGGAGTAAGGGGCGGTGCGTAACGGGGGGAGGGGCGTAACCGTTCCGTAGGTTACATTCAATCAACCATATATATCGATTTAAGGATAACATAATGAGATTACATTTTCATATAACAAAATATGTGAGATATTTTCACTGCATATGCGCTGGGTGTTGGATTGTCTGCTATCGGAATATCCCTTTAAAGGCATCGAAGACTCGCCCCAAACCGCGTGCCGCCTTCTGAAAAAGTTAACTTTCCGTTACTTGCAAGTGAAGTTTTTTTCTTGTCGCTACAAAATGCAGACAGTAATGAAACGTGATACCTTAATTGATATCTTTCATCTGGACCTTAGATGTCCATCGCTGCTATGTACACTGTGTTGTGGGTATTGACCGTAGCTGCATGTATTGACTGTACACTTGTGTCTAATTACCGACGGTAGCAAGCTGTGTGTGTATTTTCTGGATCGATGGTGGTGTTCAACACTTCTGTTACAACTCTTTCGAAACTAGGTCAGATTACCGCCATCAGACGTTTCTTTGTGCACGAGTCTTCACTCCCTTTAATCTTTCAAGTTGGATGCAACACACTCCGCGCCACTGGACTGAATTGTGGAAGTATAGGGACAGAACAGATTTAGCTGCTCCCCCCCCCCCCCTCAGTTATCGGAAAATTATCGGAGTTTTTTCACTATGTCTGCAATCATAAAAAAGATTCAATTAAGCAAATAACGAACCGCTTATAGAAATGAAAAGACTTGAATCAGATTGCCTTCCTTCTGAAAGAAATTTAAAAACAAGGATCAAACTTACATTCTACTTATCCCATCGATTTTGAATGAGACATGACTAAAGACTGTTTTCTTTTGAAATCATTTACCATTCTGTAGAAATTAATGAGGCTACTTTCAGTCGCCAATGAGATTGTATTTCAGTTATACAAATTACTACTCTCCATCTCAATTTACAGCGGGATCTTCATGAAACTTGCAACTGGACTATTCATAGGGCTCCAACAAAACACTCTCCACTCCTCCGGGGGGATTGGTGAGAGGATAACTTCCACCCTCCATTGTGTTGAGTAACAATAGGGAAGTCAATTAACCCGAGGAGTATAAATAACCTCTCCATAAAGACCTGAAAATATCGATACTCGAAACATCAATAGCCCAGTAATCCATCAATTGACAGTTACGGACTGTAGCATACAGGTGTAAATCGGATTTTGTTGCAACCTCCAACGGCAAGTGAGAAAGAGGGTGGGGCCAAGGAGGATGTTTAGAGTTAAATTTCCCCCTTTTCTTTTCTTTCTTTAACCCATAACTGTCTTCATTAGTTTAAGAGTAGCTTGTAGCGCTTTACCCGGTTAACAAGCAAAAGTAAATTGGGACAGTTTAGTTTCGCTTCGTTTGTGAAAGAGATTAAGTTTCAACTCACTGTACACACAATTTAAAGGAAAAATCAACCTAAAGGAGGTTTGTTTGCAAGGTTGCTCGCAGGTCACGCTTCGTCACGGTTTCTCCATGGGGAAAATACTGTACTACTTGATATACATATAAAGATAAACGCAAAAGAGATGTTGTGTATCTCCCAGGTCCTTCGCTTTGCGTTTTTTCTTCTTTCGCTCTTCATAGGCTAAATATATGAATATTCTTTTAATTTGTACTATATCCATCCAAGCTGAAAAACATTCACCGTTAGCTTGAGATGCCGAAGGCGATGGTGTTCTCCAGGGTACGAAAACTGAAGCTATGATCTATATGAGCCAAATGTACCGCTATTTCAATTAGGTCCCAGCGCCCCAGCGCCCCCCCCCCAGCGCCCCCAGCGCCCCCAGCGCCCCCAGCGCCCCGATCGCCCCAGCGCCCCCAGTGCCCCCGCATCCCCAGCGCCGCTGGTTGGACCCCTGCGCCTGAGTACAACAATTGCCCAAACCGTATGGTCCTAAGATATACATATGTCAAAATAAAGAAAAGAAAAGACCATCAGAAACAAGAAGGAAGGATTAGAAAATATGAAGAAAATAGGGTCGTGATAACTTCTGTTTTGTTCGCAATCGTGCAGCTACATCTTTCAATGTACACCAATGTTTAACCATTATGCTATACCTGTTATGGATAATAAGAAGAGGTCTTTTGCACAAACTAAATTTGCTTTTATTTCATTGTCAGTGATATTATGAAGAAGGAAATAATATGTAACTGATCTACCAACAGAGCATTATAAAACGTAGTAATAAACCTTAAATTAAAAAAATAATTTAATAAAATTAAAAATCATAAAAAATAAACAAACAACCCAATGTGTGGAAACAATAATATAAAAACAGCATGCATCTCGTAAAGTTATAGGCCCTATATGCCTACGTATACATAGGCCATTCAACCACGCATTCAATACATGACAAAGTCGACAGATATTCGATCACATATACATCGGGAAGATCACATATACATACATACATACATACATATTCGACTATTTGTGTTTAAAAAGTTTCCTTAAATATATCGACTTGGGCCGTTTCAAATTCGACGCGTCACTTTGTTGACAATGTAGGTTATACTGTTTACGCCCATTCGTGATCAAGACAAACAAAAACAATGGACATTTCTAACATTTTTCATATAAAACTGGTCAGATTAAACACCTGTTGTACGGTTCGATTCTTTGATCCCAGCAATCATACCCCTTGCCTCATGTATTGCGCAATAGGTCAAATGTCACCGAGCAAAATCCCCCACAAACATGACGCCCAAAAGGGTGTGTATTTGCGACATTCCTTAGAATGACAGCCAACGGTGATAACAAAAGTCGTTTATAGTTTATTAGATGCGTGGATGATAGCTCAAGTGGGATTAAACAGTTTTAGAGGAAAATCTTGACCAAATCGGCTTGACTTTCTGTTTGCCGTTTATTCGGTCCATAACTTCACTACATTTTGTTTTCATAAGACATTTGCGACCATTTGCTCCTTTGAGGTCGCTTGGAATTTGAAGAATGTCTGATGTTTTAGTCGAGACAAATTCGGAACGACTTTAAAACAAACACATCTTAACCCGATCGAATTTTAAACGTCATAAATATTACTTGTAAATACTTTATTAGATGATTGCCTTGATATCGTCGCAAGTTATTTCTTGAATGGAAAATTTTTAAATGCAATTTATATTGTTTTTGTATACCAAACTAATTCCCTTTCACGTTAAACTCTGGCGCAAAGTTGAAAGAGAAAACGTGATTACAAACACATTAGATATTGTGAAGCGCTCCCGGAGGTGTAACTGCGCGGTCAAGGTTTAATTGATATGCAATGTCCATTGCGAATTAAGTCCAGTTAGCTCTCTGATGAGGTATAAAGTTCAATGCGCGTATACTGTAACAAAGGTCACTTTTGAGAAGTAACGGTATATGGAGAGTGCCTTGCAAAGTATTCTGCTTGTCAATTAGTTGGTGACCAGTTGTCACAAGCATATCAGTGACTGAAGATATAAAGCTTAACATAGTTATTATTTAAAAAAAAAAATTGTTATGAATGTTTATAAAGTTGCTGAAAAGAAACTGCCACTAAACTGAAAGTATTTTGAAAAGGAACCACCCAATTATTTCCGCCAAAGCTTAGTGTTTTCAAAGTCAATAAACATTCATGTTTCCATACTGGGGTATTGTACGGTAACTGGTAGCTTAATCAATACGTCACCTTCATTGTTCAAGTGGCACCAGGCTGTATTTCAGAAAAGGTTTGAAATACTTGCACCCCCCCACACCCCCCCCCCCCAATACAATCAACACAACATTTACGATTTCGTACAGTGCAGCACCTCACTTACTGGGATGTAATGTATTTGACGTATGGTGCATAAATGCTAGTTTAGGAATGTATTTGGCACGCGTTCCGTCTTTGATTTTTAACGAAGTGTCGACTCTTACCCCCTACACAACCCATCGATGAAGCAGTTCCTGTCACGTGATCCACGGTACTCTTTACGAGCTATATATAACTGCGGCAGGCATTCCGTTCGTGTGCTGGCCCAGCCAATGCTGGTATTACCATTTTTTTCTTTTTGTTTGGACCGACGACGGGGTGGAAAATATAACCTCAATGCTGCATGAGCAAGCAGTCTATTGATAACATAACTTATGTTATGGGTATATTTCATGGGAACATTGTTCTCACATTGTGCTGGTTGGTATACTCTTGAAGTTATATGTGCAAAACAAACACCCACGATGAACAATACAAGACAAAACTACCATTGTTATAATGGAATAATTGTGATCAGGGAAAGGTTATGTTGACCTATTATAGGCAGAAGATGTCTAAATATTGACATATCTGTATAAAAAACATTGATGTTTGTATTATTATTATTAGGTAAAGTGTATTAGTTAAGTACCGTGAGAACAACTGGAATTTCGGAAAGTAAACATTCACTTTTCCAAAGCGTTTCTTGGCAGATCAATACATGAGAGTTTGTAACATGGCTATGTGATATGTTGAACATAACTGTTGAGTCCGTACACACACACATGTCTGTGTACGTTTAAATGAATTCTGCGTTTCACTCCTGAAGACATTGAACAAGGAAGCTAGACGAAAAAGGAAATAGATAGGTGGTCTCATGCGTTCCGAAAGTAGAAGTCACAGGTCATCAGTGTTGCGCCCTAATATGTTAGAAATATTTAGTTGTTAGGTTCTGAACTTCCAGCGGATAATATTTCTAGAAACCTTCTATATATCAATTTGAGCTAAATTTGTGGGCTTTAAGATGCTCTCTGTTTTAAAAAAGAAACAGCTGTTTGAGTTGGTTTTGATAAATCTTCAGTGCTATGCTGACATTAATATAGCTATTCACAAAGGTTAGCCTTTATTGGTTACCACTATTGGCTTCATATAGTCACGTGCTTAATCGTGCCTTTGTTTTCTTGTAACAATAGTTTCCCTTATTTCTTTACAGACATTGAGAAATGTTGAATTAAACAACTGTAAATGTCTCTTTTAGGGGAAAACAGCTCTATTTAGAAATGGAGCGTGGTTGTGGTGGGGTAGAGTTGGGGTGGGGTGGCGGGGAGGGGGTGATATGCTTGTTGAATTGTGATCATGAACGACCATAATTTGACAGTTTGACATATTCGGGGCCGATAATAACTGCCTTTAAGAAATATTTAGATAAGTTCTTTATACTGCTGACCACTTCCCGATATAGCCTATATTCCTTTTTTTCTGGCAAACTTTAAACTGTAATGTAAGGATTTGCATATTTGGCAATTAAATTTTACAGTCTCTGTTATCAACCACAATGTAAATGGTTTAAAAATAAACAGGACGAATTCGTGTTAAAACTGTTGGCTAAATCTTTCACTTAGGCTTGTGACAAATCTTAAACGGGACATTATGACGTTTTGCAAAGAAAATATTAGGTTGAGGACTTGACCTCTTCATCCTATTCAGTGGACGCTTCCGCCGAAGGGGGGGGGGGTGGGGAGAAGATAAAGAAAAAAGGAAATATATGGAAAACAATTTAAGGACAAAAGGAATGTCTATGAAACGGATACTTAATGAAGGTGATCTTTAAGACCTAGGGCAACTATCTCTTTTAGTTTTTTGGTATAATATATATTTCGCCCTTGATTATGTTTCGTCCTATACCGTCCTGGCGTCCTTTTTGGGTCATATCTCGATGTACGGCATGAAAGGCTCTGGTGGGGTATTAGTTTTCACTAATTTTAACCTCGTTGCCTCATACCTGTCAGGCTTGAATTTAAAAATAACAACCAAAAGAGTCGGAGGTCAGTCCAGAATTACGTTCGATAAGAGTCCATATATATTGTCGATCGTTTATAGTGACGGAGTTGCCCTGTGTAGGCCTGTATACTCTACTATACTCCAAATACCTGCATGTGTAAATGAGTACTAACCACTGTAAACTCTGCTTGTACGAGTACAACAATATGAGTACCAACTGAGTATACCAATGTAAGTATAGGGAAACGTAATCCTGAATGAGTATTTCTTTACTAGACCACCACGATGCCCCGATTATGACTACTATACACGTGACGAGTACATCTTCTATATATATGATTGTGTATTTGAATACATTAACCTGCATGCTACATGAGTATACGAGTATACGGACCCACTATACGATCGAGTTCGCATTGTGTAGCGGCGTCGTGTTGATGAGAAAATAAACGAACCGTGTTACAATTAGCCGAATGGCGTTTGACGGAGCCTAACTCAAGAGTTTTGTTCACGAATATATGGCGTCATTACGTCACCATTCATAAAGGAGGAATCACTATGAACAAATCAGTTAC
>JAIPMN010005096.1:0-38513 GCA_020650975.1 Apostichopus californicus
CTCGACGCATATTGCCAGTGATACGTGATTTCAAAGTTTTTCAAGGTTTGATAAAACGCCCAGTGACAGCTTTGACCAAGATGCGTCGAGCGCCCTCTATCACCCTCTTATTCGCTCAGTTTGTAACTTTCGAGGAACAATAAAAACCCGAAAAACTTTTAGGGACAACAAAGGTTTTCAAATCTTTTGTTGTCCCTAAAAGTTTTTCGGGTTTCTATTGTTCCTCGGAAGTTGTATTTCAAGCAATAGCAGCGATAAAAGAGGGCGCTCGACGCATCTTGCCAGTGATACGTGATTTCAAAGCAGTCAAATCCATAGCAATTACGTAGCACAGATTGCATCTTTCTTCACAGAAAGTATTGATGTTGTAGATCTGTACTATGGAGACTTGAACAGCAATCATAGGCCTAGTGGCGAGTGAAATTTGGCTAGTAGATTTTTAGTCACGGTCGCCAAATAGCGAGTACTTTTAAAACTATTTGTAGAGGCCTGAAAACCGCTAAGACATGATTTCTCATGGTAGAAAGCATGGATACTTTTCATACATGGTATATGGAGTTGCCATATTGAGTACAAGAATCTGTTGCTTGTGAGGTCAAATCTCATTTGAGGTCACCAGAGGTCAAACTCTAAAACCCTTTACATGATATCTAACATTGGGAATCGTGGATACTTCTCATACTTGTTTTTGGTGGAGGTGTGTATTGCCACGTACAGTATACTGACCTGTGTTTATCGTGCCATTGTGTAATTGTACATCAAAATAGTAGTTCGGGCCATTTATATTGTAACAGCTACTTCTGGTTAACAAGCAGAAGTGTAGTGCATTGAAGTCATCGAAACCTCAATGCATTTTGCATTCTGGTTTATAAATATTTTCCATAACTTTGTACTTATTGAACTGGATAAATTTTCAAATTTCAATGTATTTTATGATTCCATTAGTCTTTTGCAATCATCCCATAACTCAAGGGTAGTGTTGGTATGGTAGTTATGGTAGTTAAGGGTAGTTATGGTATGGGTTTAAAGGCTCTTCCCTTTCAAATTTAAGCTAAATAAGTTGGTTTTTCAAACTAGCCATAACATTTCTATTAGCCAAAGGGCATGTATTGTCATAATTTGGACGTTTGGCTGTTGGAAAACTCAGTTGTATCTTGGTATTATATAAAACTAATAATTGATATCATCCTATTATTATATAGTAGTATTATATAATACTAATAATAGTAATAATTCTATAATCTAATTCTAATAATATATTCTATAATAAATTGGTATTATATTATATAATATTATATATTATAAACCAATATTATGTACCAATGTATTATGTAAACTAAACTTAACATAGGAGCCATGTAATATTTAAACCAAGTTCACATCAATAGTAGTTTAGTATTGATGACACTGCCAATGATGATATTCAGCTTGATATCGGGCAGTTATGTATTATTGTTCAATAGTCCTGCATCCTAGTTGGTAACTATTGTTCCTGCTGATCTAATAACTGAAAGTTTTGTTAATCAACAAACAATAGTTTACTAATCAATTTATTAGGTAATGAAAGTATACAATCTACCAATCATGTATTTTTTTGCTTCAACATGCTGCAAGGACGGTAAACAGTGTATCCTCTGTTTTGAAGTGATTCAATAACAAATATTTTTAGCTGATAGGTGTTTCAAGGAGATGATTGTTTGTATACAAAGCAAAATGATTTAATACTGAGAAGTTCAGCTTATATCCTCATAGCCTGAGATTAATTCCCCAGATGTCATCAGGGCAATAAAATGTGTGACATAATTTACATATCAGGTCGTCGCTTTCTAACTGGGACTTTGGGTCCCTTTAGAAAGATGTTGAAAATCCTGAAGTTATCTTCTGATATGAAAACAGTAGTATGTAGTACTGAAAAGAAACTATAAATATTAGAAACATTTGTCCTGTTCGAACTTAACTGTATCGTTATGAAGAAACCAGAAGCGTTCCATTGAACAGAAAATGACTTCCCACCTGGCAGTAAAAAACATGATTAAGTAGCACATGACAAAGAAACAAGACAATCAAAGATATATCTTCATTTGTAACTGAGTATCCACCGATAATTTATTATTCTTGTTTGTTTTTTTTTGGCTTTATATGTTGTAGTAGTATGTTACTCTGGTTGATTACACATATTGCAGAATAGAGAGGAATGAAATAGGCTTTGTACAATGTACACAGATATACCTTGTTACATGAGACATATACATACTGATACACTACTATGCTCCATACACCACCAGACTGCCTCGACAATGACAACAATACTTATGGCCCCCTCCCCACAGAAACACTATGTACAGGGTAGAGGTAGCATAGAACAAATAATATATAGCAATAACCAAACTAAGAAAGCCTCCAAAGAAAGACATCATATATTTATAGAGAATATGCATATAATACAATAAAACAATAATAACTTAAAAAAAACAGTCTTTTCATGGTCAACTTCTTGCCTGTGGATAATTTTGTTATCGTTTGAATTTATTTTTTGGCAATAAATTGGCGATTCTGAATCTTGAAATATCTGTGATTTGAAACTTTAAAAAAAAAAAAAAAAACGGACAATTTTTAAAATCTTTGAAAATGAAATGCCTGTAAATAACAGGTGTTGGGATAGAAAGTTGCAGCTTTGCAGAATCCACAATCCTAAATTGAATATATTTTAATAAGCTCTTTCACATATGAAGGTTTGTTTAGCCTGATGTCACCTCTTAAGCTACACAGGAAAAGTGTATGAAAATAATGATTTTATGCGCACATAGAACAAATTGCCCACTCTACAAATGTATAGAGGAAAGAAAATTTCTTGTATTGTAAATGAAATTTCGCTTGCAAGATACGATATATATGTATTACTGTTCCAGGAATTGACGTTTTCCAAAAATAGAGATGAACTTAGACGAGATCTTGAAAGAAGATAACTAATAAATAAAGAGTTCTTTTTTCTTTTTGCCCTCATGGTTATAAAACCATGGTTTTATAACCATGGTTATAAAACCATGGTTATAAAACAGAAAATAAGACCAAACACAAAACAGACACTTTTATGTATAAAATAGACAAGTTTGGCAAGAGTAAAAGAAGAATCCCTGAATAAATATGTGAACGTTGCGGTACGTAAGATAAAATAAGGAATTCTAACATTGATTCAAGATTTCAAACTCCACTTGTCTCTCTCTATCTCTCCAGCTTTATGTGATCTCAAATTAAGACTCCAAATTACCAAGTACCATATGTAAACCTCTTCAGAGAGAGCTGCTGCTGCTGCATATGACATCATCTCTATGGACATTAAAAACCACCACACAGGTAAATAACAGGATGCTGACGACAGAATATCTATAAAATATTACAACTAGCTATGACATTTCACTATTACATAATGAACTGACTACAAGTAACGGTATTCACAAACCTTTACAATAATAATAATAATGATAATAATTTAACAGATTTGTGCGAAATTGTCTATTTTTTTCCCTTTCTGTTTCGAGTTACTTCTTTTCCATTGGCACATTAGCACTGATGAAACAAATTGAATTGTTACGGTGAGTTTTTTTTTATAGTTTACACACTAGCATCCCATGACGGTGCAAACAGGGTACTTCACAACTATGTAACATCATCATCCTTCATTTAGCATCTGCAAACTCTTGTTGGTTGGACCATCAGTTCAACATTCGTTCTTTACATCTAAGGATTGACCGTGAGTTGTCTTTCAGACTTTTGTTTCTGGTCCGTCTGCTTTGTGCTGATACATGCCTATTATTCTCTTAATCAATCCGGCTACGATGTGTCCGTAAGCCTTGTTGTACCACTCCGTTGTTCGGCCCTTAGTGTCAATCCTGCATATGTAAGTTAACTTTGACCTTCCTGATCCACAAGGCTCTATCAGAAATCTGGATGCTAGAACTGTCCCCCTGACACCCCCTATGAGGGGTGCGTCGTCGTGCTCCACTGACGTAGATACCAAAACACAGGCCCCCTTGGGAAGATTAGTCCTCCAGGACCTGTTAGTAAAAGAAATCAGATGATTATTATTATTATTCAAGCTACTGACCACATAGTACAGTGTATTACTTAATTGGTTGAAGAAAACGCATCTAGGTCAATTATTTGCAAATGAGAATAGGAATCATTCGGTCACATTCCTACCGGTTACATTTCTATCTCCTTAAAGTTTAACCTCCTTAAACAAAGATACGAACACTGCTTTAGTATAAGATCAACGCAAAAGTCATTACCACCACTTCACGTAGCTGGTTTATGGAAAACTTCCCTAACCCTTGGCTTTAAAAGTTCAAATCAAAGGAACAGCGTTGAGATACACACAGTGACACATAATTCACAAGCATTTTCACTATACAGAGAATTTCAAAAAGAAGTGTAAGAGTTAAAAAGTTGTGTCAAAGTTGTAATTCATCTGTGACCATACCTGACAACACAGTAGTCTCTGCTGGGATGTGGAGCCATGCTGTTCACCACGTACTGAAATACCTCCGAATTGTTCTCCAACGTCTCAACAACTCTCCACTTCAAGAGATCTTCATCCCACAGATGTCTAAAATAAGACGAAAGATGCCGATGACATTTGGAATTTATCCCTGCTACCTGCATCTCTCCGTGAACCCACACTTCCTACCCCACTAACTTTACTTAAATTATATTTATCTTGTAGCTTAATTTTCACATTTTCAAAGGTTGGTATATATCAGTGTTCTCTTTCAGTGTTCTAATTAGTATGTTGAAGTGACTTTATTTACAATACTTCATATATTCTTTTGTGCTGACCAAATAGTCTCTGGTTTTGGGTTTCCTGGGAAAATTATGTTGTTGCCTCTCAAAAAAATCCAAGAACTATTGTTTGACTGGATAGAATAAATGGTGCTTGTATGGTCTAACATAACATTATGGCAAAAATGCCTCAAAAGGCAATTTCAAAATTTGCAATTAAAAGTATTCTCGATCTTGCTATTCCGATGTATTGTTATCCATTATCTGCTGCTCTTTGTACCATGTGTTATGACGTGTTCTGTTGAACGGTTACGAAAGAATAATAAAATATGAGACAGATAGCTTTCACGGAAAGCATTTCAACGTCTGGTCAGACATTTTATCCTGAAAATTATTGTTTCACATCTTTACTATCAGAGATTATTTCTAAAAGCATTAAAAATCCATTGAAAATATCTTGACTGATGATGTTCAACTCTCAAACAACGCTCTACAAATATTATGCAAATGATTACTCCATCCAAAGATCCGTTGATCAATTCGTACCTCTCTCTAAAACTCGCTCTACAAATATTATGCAAATGATTACTCCATTCATTAATCCGTTAATCAATTCTTACCTCTCTCTAAGAACTCGTTGTAGAATGTCATGAGGGGGACCTTCGATGTCCGCAGAGCACTTCCACAACCTGAGAGGATGGCCATCGCCAACCTTCTTGTAGGACACTTCAATGTCATCTAAGGGGGTGCATGCCACCCATCCCTTGAACTTCTCCCTGGACTCCTGAAGACAAATGAAGAGGTTGTAGCATAACCAACGGGAAAGCAAGGACAGATGGAGACATGATAGCATTAATAATTGAGGGCATCAAGAGATAACAGCTAAAAGGATCCAGCAGAAATAGACCCATGAAAACCAATTCCAGACATGTTCTCTTTGCTTTTAAGATGATAAATACAAATGTTTTTGATCACATCATTACTACTATGTGATTCGAGAGAAATACTTTGGGCTACCTTATTACAACTATCGAGATAACTAGTTGTGCGTCTATTCAAAGTGGATTAAAGCTGGCGACAGAATCCATAACATTGTGAACCTCTAATTCATTGGCTCCTTCATATGCCCTTCAGTTCCAACTTCCAAAGAAAAAGATGAAATTTTCAGAACCAATCACCAAAGAAACCGCCATAAATAAACATCAAATATAATAGAAAGAAATCTGAGTAAATAATATAGTGCCAATAACTTGATAACAATAATCTTTAATACTTCTGCGAGAGAACTTTGGAAGCATTTTTATTTTGTTGCAAGCTTCACTGCTATAAGAATGACTTTAACTCCTCAAAGAAGAAACTCAATCGCTATTGCTGCCTACCTTTAACAGGCCTTGGATACAGGTCTCTAGATAGCTATGGTAATCGCCGGAATTGGACCCCCTTTTACGTCCCAGTTCTTCCAGAGGTACTGCATCACCCCTGTCCATGTACGAGAAGTTGTACTTGGCAAGAAGCTCTTCTGGAACCTGGGAAAAAGTAGTGTCAACAAGTTAAAAACAACGACAAAAACAGAACCGTCAAATACTAAAAATACTAAAAATACTGAAAGGATCACAGAACCATCCCGGAAGGATATAAGATGCAACTGAAATATATATCTGTTGATGATATCTAAATCTAAATTTAGCTACTAGCTTTTCTCATCAAAAGAGATGATGGCCAGAGATACCTCCAGGAGATTACCGTCTCTCGTATAAAGGATGTTAGACCTTCGAAGGGGATAACCCTGCATCTTACAGAAGAAAACTTGAGCAAGAATGCTCTTGCTGGGACTATCTGTTAATTCTTTTTCTATATTTAGCTTTACCGACGACAGTGATTCCTAAATGTCATCCTTGTCCACCCACATGCCTGATATTTTTACTTATTTATTCTAACTGAATGATGAGGTCATAACAAATCCCTACAGGATCCCCCTCACTACATCTCGATACTCGTCAAAACACCCACGTCTACTTGTTTTTCTTGCGGAATCGCAATATTTGGCCAAAAATTAAAGAAGCCTTCTGGCATGATGACATTCCCCTCAAGTATGGCTTCTCCTAAACAAATCAACACCCCCATCAAGTTTTTTTAATTTTTTTTATTATTTTTATATATCAAAAAGACCGAACGGACAGATAGAAAATCAAAGGGTACAGGATGAAGAGATACTTCAAGGCAAGAAGTTCTCGGTCAGTCGATGCAAATTTAATTACACTTTCGATCATCAAGAAAGGTTTTTATTAGGTAAGCAAACATAACCATCAAATACCACTGCGTTATTTTTGTAACTGCTTTTAAATTAATTTGAGGGTATGAAAAGGTCACAGTGTTGTTTTTCAAACCTTAAATTTATTCAGTCATTCCTTTATCGTTAACCTTAGTAAGTTAGAGAGAAGTATATAAAGGGGAAAACAACAATACAAAGATTATGAGGGTCATTTTGTGGGACACAAACATGTTTTGGATTTAAGCTATGAATAGTTTGCTGATGGGACAAATACGGATGTGCTTTGAACTGCATGGATCTCTTAGATGTTAACCGGCCAGGCTTGGTCTGCATGACCAAAACCAGTACCAAAAATAAGTAAGTGGAATTTGATGTAATGATTACTGCTTAGCTAAGTAACCTGTTTTGATTATCAAGCCTGCTAAGTACAGCTTTCAGTCTCTGTCAAGAATCACACTGCATTTATACAAAAGTCTGCCTTAGTCTCTCAAAGGTTCAATTTTGAATGTAATATATTATTTCAGGATTATTGGATCCTTACCATAAACAGTTTCTTGACTTCTCGGATCATGAGAGCCATACACTCATTGGCGGCTACATTGGCTAGTAGTTCTTTCTGGTCCGGTTTACCCGGCGACATTTTGCCTCCACGTCGGGGGGTCTGAGGACTGCGCCCCGCCGTGGCCACCCCAGTGACGTTGAGTTGGAATAACGAGGGAGCGAAACAAACGGCTAAGTTGTATGCTGTCATCTGAGGATGGAAAACGACGTACACACAGTAAACGAACCATTCAAAATGTTATGTATACGAGCAAAGCTCATTTGGATTTCAACTCGTTTCTGCTAGTGTCACATTGACCCCTTCTGACCTCGATTCTCAGCGTGAGGCAGGTATTCAATTGGTCAAGTATTCATTCTGATGGGAACCAATATTTATTGGTGAAATGACGACTTGTAAGTGAACAAGAAGATTAACTCTAATTATCATGAAACTTAAGGCTGCCAAAAGCATTTCAAGGTATTTAAGCTTTCAAAATTTGCTGATGCAAAGAGTTTGTTTATTGAATTCGGTATAAACATCTCTGGGTTACATACATTAAATTAAATTAACTAATACATTAAATAAAGTATTCCCCCGCACTCATGGGCTCTATCCATGGACCACAGGTCCAAGTAATTCTAGAGGGAAATTGGAGGCATCAGAATAAGTAGTAAGATCAAGTAACTTCTTGGAAGAAGACAAGCGTAGTCATGATAGAAATATCTCTCGGTCACCTGATTTTCCTGCGAGTTGGCAGCAATATCTGTAAGGAAGAGCAGAAGAGACTGGAGTACTTCTCGGTTTTCGTCTGGCATCAGCATGATGGCAGCCTGAATGCATGGAATACGGAGCTCCTTGGGCATCTGAGCTGTAAAGTTAGACAAACGGAAGATATCGTAAAAAGACACGCTGATCCAATCTTGCACAATTATTTGCTGTTGCGAACATACAAATATCCATCGTGGTATATGCCTCTCTTGAGGAAAAAGTTTCTTAAGCAGGGTTACAAGATTTTCACACGAAACTAACTTTTATCCATGTCAACCCCAAATTGTATCAATTGCTCTGTATGGGTTTTTACTGTTTCAGAGGTGAAATCGGAGGTGAAGAAACGGATCTATGATATGAGGTCGGGGGTGGGGGGTGGGGAGGGGGTGGAGGGAGTACCCTTTATCATTTTCTCTTCCTCGCTGTTTATTTCCTGAATAACAGAAAGTTGCAAATCAGGAGAAACTTCACATACCGTTCAGCTCTAGATACTTTTGGATATCTGTCTGATATACCTGCCTCTTCCATCCCCACCCCCCCCCCCCGCCCCCTCTCTGAAGAGACCCACCCATCTACCTGTATCTCTCTACAAGATCTTTATCAGTCTGCACGGACGGCACAGCGTCTCTATTTAACAATAACACACTGAAGCGCACATTTGTTCAAGGTTTTAATGATTTCATCACTTCCTGAGCTGTTTGTGTGTTGGGCATACAACTGACTGATATAGCCTAGCAACCCAAATGACATCAAATTTGGCTATATTTAAATCCTTACAGCAAACATTCAACTATGACATCAATGGACTCCTGACCTCCTAAATGTGAACTTGTTAACACCTGTGACGTCAATCTAAAACAAAGCTCTTGTGATGCAAGATCTCGTAGGAGGAAGCTGACCTTATACCAACGATGAATGTACGTGTACATAAACAAGATACAGATAGCAGCCAGAACAAGGAAGGGTAAGCAGAAAAATAAACTTTGGATAATGATACCAGCAAAGATCAAAGGCTATCCACAATTGCTGCTTATCACCAATAAAAAACAAGTGCTTCATCTCTTGTGCATGCAACATCTTGGCATCCCACATGTAATACAAAACTCCTTCTGAGACTAACCCAGCAGCATGGAAGGGTTGACAGACTTTACATTACTAATAAAACTGCAAACGACACCTATAGAGAAAAGAAATGTGGCAATTGAGAAAGTTTGCTGCTCGACTTACATGTGAAGATGTTGATGAAAGTTTCTGAGAGTTTGGCGGTCATGAGAGGTTCTGGGAGTTCCCTAAAATACTGCTTCAGCATGTCGGCCACGTCGTATGCCATCATACCATCGTAACTAATGTTATCTATGAGAAGAAGGGTTGAAGGGTCAATTAGTTGGGGGGGGGAATACAAAACAAACATAATTATAAAGCAATCAATGAATTAAATAATGTACTGAATGCCAACAGTAACAATCTAACTATACAAGAATAGCTAACAATTGAAGTCTAACAGTAACCCTTATAATTTGTCTCATCAAAACTGAAAGTTAGAAAAAAAATAAAAGAACACAATAAATCTTTCAGCTCACTAAATCAACATCCATGTGACTTTATTGATACAACACTTTTGTTTCATTTTGTGGGCATTCTTCTGTTGGGCACTCATATTGAAAAGGACTGTCTGTTGTCATGCAAGACAAACAGATCTAAGAAGAGTTGATGCATAGTGTACTACTGGGCTACCATTAACAATTAGTACAGGCATTTTCTACTTAAGAAACCTTAACACTTCACTTCACCTCCTAGAGGAGGCAAACAACCTCTGAAAAAGCTTTTTTAAGCTACTACATGCCATCCAGTGAGAATTTAAAGTTTTCTTCACTTGTAGCACAAGTTTGTCATAACAAGCATTTCCATAACAAAAGACAAAGATGGTGAATTGGTTGGCTTCTCCTTTATCAAGAAGAACCAGCATACCTATAACCCAAAAAACTCTACCCAGTGGCATCAGATAGTACCCAATCACGGTTACTGCAATAGTGAACTATTCATCAGAGAGTTACCATAACAACATACCAGGCTCAGATTCATTCTGCCTCTTCAGCTGCTGAATTCTAGACCTGACTCCTGGTTTGCGGAAGATCCCTACTGCTTCTGCTGCCATCTTGCGTAGGTATCGCATCGCGTAAAGAATCGTCTGGGGCAAGGGTTGGCCTGACTGTCTCAAGTTGTGAAGAAGGGGCACACCAAAGGTGTTTCTGTCCTTATAGAGTTCTTGACTTTTGCCTCGCTTTCTAAATCGAGGAACCATCCTGATCAGAGGAGAAGAAAAAGTCTGAATACAGTGGATGTTGAAAGATAAGAGAGACAAGTAAAAACAAGATAGACTTGCCTTCGTGCGATGAGTCAATACTCAACACAGGTAGAAACTCTTGGTTTCAACATTCCTAGCAGATAGTACCTAGCAGATAGTACCTAGCAGTATATGGCTAGAATAACCACTAACCTAGCTCTGCATGTATAGTCATACTCTAGGCTCTTGATGATCCTAGCACACACAAAAAGTTGTACATTAAATGCAATCATGTCTGCAGCATCGAACAGTCGGCACTAAGTTTAAAATGTCAAGGGTCGAGACTCTCTGATGATGATTCAGAAAACTAAACATTTAGTGGATCGCGTGTTACTTTTCCCTCTCTGTTTTTGTCATTGAGGATGTGACTTTCGCCTGCCTGGTTTTAAACGTATAGATATTGCATTAAACACCTATTGCCCAAGGGTGTGATACTGTCCCCATCTATCAACCCAGGTTCAGTCCACAAAGAGTATCTAAGAGGTTTATCTTACCAGCTCCAGCCACTGCGATGAGAGACAGAGTACTTCTCCATGAGTGCAGTGAGCCTCAACAGGGATAGCTTCCTTAGAATCATCAACTGGCTGACAGAGAGATTGCTGATTTGGAAAGGTCTGCAATAAAAAAAAATAACAAAATAACCATATAAAATAAAGTCCTGATGTTGATGTTTGTGGTATGTATGACATCATACTGTAGGAATGAACATTGTAATCTATCCTTCAGGATACGCTCAATACATCAATCAAGCTGGTTTCAAAACATGTTTAAGGACTCAGAAAGACCAAGGAATATTATTACCTAGGCAACCACATCTGTTTATTGATGTACATGAATAGTCTAAAGCTTGGGGCATACACAAAATGCCAGGAATTCAGAAAATAGAGAAAAACCATGCTAACTCTTCAACATTGCAACTTTGACATGGAGCAGCAAGCCACTTATTTTTCATCGTTTCCATCCTGTTTACAGGGAAATTCTCACAACAATGTCTGACAAAGTCTGTACCCTTCTACCATACCAGAATATCAGCATTGCAATGTTACATAACTACTGGAATGTCAAAGCAATAGCCTTTGTAGTTCAATGGAAGAATATTCCCAACAAAGATACTCAATTTTTTGTGGCTAATGTACACCACTGCAGACTTGGAAATTAGACTATATTAAGCAGACCTACTGCAGACTCATTCCACCCTCAATGTGAATGAAGTCTATTACTTGGTAATATGTTTTCCTGTAAATGTCAATAAAAAACAGCAGTTGGTCTGACACATATTTTTTTCACGATGTGTGTGCACTGTGCCGTGTTGTAGCAAATACAAAATAGAATAAAAATAGAATTTTTCCACCCATTGTTTGGTGCCCATCCCCCTTCACTATTTGCAATACTCCTTTTGTTAAGGACACACCCCTAACAACCGGACCTAACATGCTTCTTTGTCTTTAATATACAGGTTCACTGATTCCAGGGGAATCGTGACTACAAAGACTACGCAACGTATTCTTACAGAATTACCAAGATTGGTTCTGCTGAATAGCATTGAGTCATGTTTAAACTTACACTGGTATTAAAAGTATTGAACAGGCAATAGTGACAGGCAGATAAAGAAGTCCCCCCGCTCCCCACCCACCCCCAGGACCCACCCTCACTCAGACATTCCAACTCACACGCATTTGGCATGTGACACACGCATTTCCAGCCCTTCACACGCTCACACGCTATGTGCACTTTATCACACGCAATCCACAAACAATCTCCGAAAAACCGTGTGTGCAACCATGGAGCGAAATCCATATAAACCTAGGTCTAAAATCAGGTCAGCGGCATAATTAAAATATTTTTGGTTTCGTCTAGCATCCACTGTTTAACCGATAAGTGCCCCTACGCATACGCTAGCTAGAGATTGAGAAGTGCGCTTCAATTTCCGATATAAATGTTAAATTATGTTAGCAGGTGATTACCTTATCGATTCAAGAAAAGTCTTTGTTGAGAATTGTCATGCTTGTTGAGTTCAATAATATATATATGATGATGAAATTCTCAATATAAAATTACTCAGAGAAACTGAAAAAGAATGCACCATTTTGCATCTAGGCAGTAAAAAATACGAAAATTTTTCCAAAGGGGAGGGGGACACCCCCTCCCCCACTGCCGCTGATCACACTCATAAATTTTCCTCAATGTTGGAAAGTCTGCTCACTTCTACCTTCATTTTACATTTTGTTTCTGCAGACTGAAAGCTTAATATTTTCCCCATGTTTAGACACTAAAATCACTAGCTGTTAGGACCCTAAATCACAAGCCATAACACTCTGATGTTAAAAGGAACCGACTGAAGTAATGTAAATGTCTATAATATCAAATGAGATATCAAATGAGATATTAATATGTACTGCGATTGTGGCCAAGAATACATCGTCATACAGATTCGAAACGAGATGTCTTTTTGAAGCCTCCATGCTAGACAATTGACTATATCTCAAACATTACAATGTGTGTTAGGCATTCAATCGAGCCAATCATTTTCTTCAATTTCATGTGTTTTTCTATTAATACAAATAACAAGTGTTGCATGCACTTAGCCACCTTTCACATGCATCCCTCCTCAATAATGGGTCTGCTTAGGTAATCCCAATGAGCAAAGCCTTCAGAACTTTTCAAAACAATTTTTTTTTTATTTGCATTACTCGTGGTTTACAAAGTACCTCTGTTAATCAGCCCATATTGCCCAATATTTCTTTGCTCTTAAAAGCCAAACGCATTCCAGAAAAGAATGTCACATTTGCTGTCCTTATCAAAAGAACATTTACTTCAGTACTTAACAAGAATGTTGAAATCAGGACCATATAAACTATTGACTCATTGAAAACAAGAATGTTTTTGTACCACCACAACAGGTCTGTGGAATTACTGTTTGTCTCTGTATTGTCCTGTGTGTTTGTGTTAGGGTGGTGAACTTGAAGGCAAGAGGAGTTTGGGATGTTTCTTTTGGTAGTCTCCTGTGAAAACTTGAAAATCTACAGACAGAAGGCTGACAACAACAGAATGAAAACAGTAAAAGGATGGCTTGGCTCTCCAGGTGCTTCCTCGTTAAATCGAAACTTTCATGTCTCAAAAATGTAAATCGAAACTTTCACCTGAGTTTGTATCATTTCTCAACAATATTGTTTGTTTTCTTGTGAAAAAAAATACAAGAAGGATGCCACTGATACTTTTTCACATTTAGAGTGCTTCATCAACTTTTCCAATGTTTTGACATTTTCCTTCATATTCAGCAGTCTCAACATGAACTTCCACTTCATTCCACACCACTGCAGAAGTTCTCAAAAGAACCGTGCTCTTTGGGGAAGAGATCCTAAGTATACGGACATAAATAGTAACTACCGTACACGATAAACTTGTCTTTTCGGTCATTCAGTTTCCATGGAAACACCCACATACCGAACTGCAGACTATTTTAAAGTTGAAACTAGATCCTAAATAACCCAATCTTGGTTGTGTTACGTCAGAAGTCACATATCACATTTCCTGACAAATCTAGCTTTGAGAGATCACTTGTGCAATAAGCTTCATAGTTTGAAGCGAACGTGTGATAATGTATCCTGTATATATAGAATGCCGTTACCTAGTCTGTAATCTGATCAGTCAGATTAAATTAATCACATTAAACATTAAAATCCTATTACAAATTTTTTGAAAGTCAAATTAATGAATCAAACCAATGTTATCTCAAATTCAGGTAACAGATTTGACTGAATGGCAGATAATTTAACCTCATCTCTCCTTTTGAAGGTGGGGAAAATGCACTAGTGTTTGCAAGAAGAACTATAATGTCTGTTCAATTTTTGTTGCTTGTGTATTTTGGCACAATGCTAGATTGAACAATAACAGGCCATTGTACATTATACCTTACATCATGTATTACATGCTGAGAACAAGCTGCTCCAAATGTGATATCAGCTCCTTACAACATCCGGCCTATTAATTTTCTATTATTTGTCGTCATGGATACCGTCAATGGACGAGATCAGGAAACAACTGTGATTTGTAACTGAATGGCTATGATGCAATTAATGATGCAATAATTTCTATTGTCTTTATTGTGTATGACATAACTATTGTGCATCCTTACAAAACTCTGCATTGTGACGTGAACCAATTAAGCAACTTGCTGTAACCAATGGTTTCTAGTTTGTTTTTTCCCCCCTCCATTTTTTACTTACGCATAACCACCCTCATTCCACCCACCTCCGGGCCCTTCCCACATGGTTAATTAATTTGTTGAAGCGTACATTAATGGCATTTTCAGAGACATGTTGCTATACTCCTCCTGGGTTACTGAATAATTTAGTGTAGCAGCTTTGAAGTCACCGAAGTGTGTCTCTTATGAAACTATGGTTACTGTGTAAAAGACTGCTATTACATCTTTACATTTGTATATATAGCACAATTTCACCATTTTGCACAGCATTGTGCAGTGCGATACTGAATACATGATTCCCTGACTAGGATATTAGTCAATGTTGCCCACTCTTTTAATAGATATGGATGCCATGGAAACACGACCAATAGACCCAAGCTGTAAATGGATCTCAGTGGGTGGTTGACCATGTAGCAGCAGTCCACTAACAAGAGCCACATTGGGTATGACTTCTCAAGCCATTACAAGAATGTTGGTGATGACCACATCCCTAAAGAAGATTCATTGACCCAGAAATAGTCTGCTTGGTCTTTCCCAGATTCAGATTTTTGTGAATAGAACATTTCCATCAATGGATATGGAACGACAAAAACAAAGCGAGTGCTTGTTTACACAAGACAAGATTTCTTTTCAGGTCATTCATACACAAATCTACAGATCTTGCATTGTAATATCCTATATAACTAGTTGACCGTTCAGTACACAAAAGCTCTTTATGAGTTTTCCACGGACAGCATTAATAGCACGGTGAACAACTTTGTGGGCTGCAAATTAATTGCCGCATTTTGCCCAACTGTTATCTTAGGTTTCAAATTAAAAACCTACGCTAAAAGGATTTTGAAGACATGTCTGGTTAAATAGTAGGTGTGTTTGTGATTTGTAAAAGAAAACGATATCTGTGGCCACAAAAGTCTTCCCATAAGATCAGTCAAAGCAATAACGGATGTCTCCTCCAGAGAGAGGAAGTCTACTGCCTTCAACAGAAACCCACTCAATTTGCAGTCCTAAATTTGATATGAAAACAAGATATTTAAAAAGAGTTCATAGTGAACAGGGCAGAGAAAATGACTGACAATAAAACTCCCACCTTGAATTTAGACTCGGTCGGTGCGACTTTTGAAAGCTATGCCAGCGGATACGTGGTCTTCTGCCCCTGAACAAAGAAAGAAAGAAAAGAATTAAAATATTAAGAATTATCATGTGAATACCTGACAGACAGCTGTGCATAGCAACGAAATACAAACCATTTAAAAACCTTCCATTTTTGCGTCCATCTTTCATTGTTTTTCAGCCGTCACACAAACCAGCCGCCCACCAAACAACCGCACATTTCAATATGTTCACTAATTGCCATTTTACATTATTACTGGACTGCATACACTACCTCCAGACAGTGAAACAAGAAAGTGAAGGAGGATGTTTTTTTCATGATATCCTTATATTGATATATCAACAGGTTACACATTCTGAATGTTTTTCAAAAACAGGATGTAATTGGGGGGAATCAAACAAAACTGTGTTAAGAATCTTGTTTGTGATTTAAGCACTTATTTCCACTCTGAGGGACAAGAGCAATTTACCAACTATTTAAAAGTTAGGAGGAGGTTCCAGACAGTTGGAAAAGTGCAAAGGAAGATGGGTTAGCAAACAAGTTAAGACAGCCAGTAGGACTCACTTATTGACATACGTATATATATGACTTAGTTGAACCTATCCTCAAAGAGGACTGACCACACTACCGATGATAGACAAGGATGTGATGAGAAGCAGAGAAGAGTTCCTGGTGCTTCCCGCCTCCTCCTCCCAAACTCAAGATTTATGATTCCAGGAGAGGGAGTGGATGAGAATGGTGACCTTCACCCAGCAGGTTGTCCCACATTGTCAAATGGAATCAATTACAAAAATTCCCAAAGAAATCAGTCACATTGTTACAGAGTTAGTAGAAAATCATCAAAACGGAATCTTTGGACAAAATCAAAAGCGACAATAAGACTTTCTCTAAGAATACCTTGCGCTATGACGTACATTATGACGTAGCCAATGGCTGTCGCCATGCTGAGGGGGCGACCTTTGTGTAACGCATCCCATAGTGCAAAGATATCGTATACCATCACCTCTCACCCCCACCTCCCCCCTTTACATTGTGACGCAATCTCTACTGCACTATAAAAATGAAGAGCATAAAATCTCGGAGTGGCTGACACGATGGTATCTAGAGAGGCAATCATTTAATTCTGATATTAGATGTGAAGGGTGGTATGTCAGACGTAATTGTGATATATTTGAAGAAGACTGAGACCAATCCAGAATGGGAGAAACGATCAAATGTAAGGCAGGGATGAGTACCGGTTAAGGGTGTAATCAAATCTATCAGTACGCTCTGGTATGAATTTCAAGACAGACAGACTTTTTAAGGCAAAGATAGTCTTTCTGTCAAATAATACACCGCGTTGCTATGGATGATATTAGCACTACCATGCGTAAAAAGATAAGGATTTCCATTCTTATCTTATGCATACTTTGCTAATGGAAGACGAGGAGTTCTGTACAGAACAAATCTTGCACAGCATGTTGAAGATTTGAAGTTAAGTTCGACTATGTAGAGGAATCTTTCCTTTTATCGGCTTATTTTTCTTTAATTTTTAGATGCAAGTTTCTTATTAGTAACATGTTGTTTCAAAATAATTTCTATAACTTTACAGCAATTTAGTTGTATTAAGTTATATATTGAAATGATACAAGAAACGAGTCAAAATAACTAAAGATTTGTCGTAACCAAACTGTCAAACTGCCAAAGTAAATCAGTTCCTACCATCTAGTACTTGTCCAGTTTGTGGTCATTTCATTCTTCAAATATATTGGATTAATTAACATGATCCAAAAAGTTCTATATTTGATCTTGCTAAATTTCACAAAGTCTGTGATACAGTTGGCCACTATTTGACATTGATACTACAGTGACGATGACAGGAGGGGGGCCTTTGATGTTTCCGTCACACCCTAACAATCCAAACATTGATCCAATTCACAAAACCTCTCTGGTATACCACTACCAAAATTTGTAGGCCAAATTTAGTCACACAATTGTTCACTTTGTTACAGAGTGACCCTAACGTATCTGTGAGAGAGGAGCCTAAACCCAACTTTGAAAACTAACAAATAAAAGGATGTTGTTTCACACTTTCATCCCAGACCTTTCTCGCTCCAGGCAAGGAAAATCTGGCAGTAGCCTTGAAAGAAACTTGTACTTTACAGGGCGCCTACAGAATCTCCTTCAAGGGAGTGGTACAAAAGACCTTAAAATTTTGAAAGGGGGGGGTGGTGGGGAGAGTTAATAAAATGGCCCCTGGCAGCTGGCTTGGTTTCAATATTATATCTTGCTTCTACTTCCAAAATGACCAATAAACTTGAAAGGTGATCCCTCTATCATACTTTTGACCAGGAAGAAGTACTTTTGTGAAGAGATTTGGAGATTGGAAAAAAGTATTTTAAAGAAATGAAAAATTAACCATCAAAACCTTTGATAATCTAAACTTGTTGCAAATGGAATCTGGATAAAAAAAAAATTCTTTTCTTAATTCAATCAGGATTCACAGATTGAATTTCTTGCAATGACAGTTTTTCATAATTTATCAGATAGAACCAAAATATCAAACAACAGTGATAACTTTCAATCTTACCCTTATAGGATACTACTTTTGAGGAAACTTAGTCATAAAATCCCCAAATCCTACGGAAGAGGAAGTGGGTGTTGACCCTACAGTAGGGTCAGTAGGGGTCAGTAGGTCAGTAGGGGCGCAGTGCTAAAATGTTACCACCTTTGTTAGGCAAGTAAATTTGAGTGAATATGTAGAATGGAGACTGGTAAGAGCGGAGTGAAGTAAACTCTCAAATCTTGAATTCTTGACATTCCGACATCCATTAACATTGCAAACTTCTCTTACCATTCCATAGATCTAACACTTCAGTGAATTTCATATTTTTAGAGTTGACTTCTTTTGCTTACTTTAGAATTTGATTTTACATTCCTAATCAATATTATCTTGTTCATTTATCCAATTTTCCAATATTTCTTACATTTACATTATTGATATTTCCCTTATCTTGATGGTACTATCTTTAACAGTACAATTCTACAAGCTGGAGTAGAACCCTGCATGTTGCCTTTGGATATTAGTAACAGATAAAGTTGTCAGACTCTTACTGCCCCAAATCTAAATATGTTTTACAGTTCCACTTCGAAATTAACTTTGCCTGATTCTGATCCAGAATGTGACAAAGATAGAAATATCATATATGACAAAGTCATACTCATAACTGTTTCCTATTCCGAAACTAATAAACTTGTGACAGGGAGGGACAAAACGGACCCCCAGTGGATCACCAAGTTTATGTCTTTTTCTGACATCCTGTTTTTTGTTTTAAATTTCTTTCAAAATGAAACATGTTTATACTGGCAGCCTGGCAGTCTTTATAGCAGCTACTTCTTTAATAGAATTTGAGACATTGAAGCCGATAGTGCCATTCGATAACTTCCTTTCAGGAGTAAATCAGTCAAAACCGCAAAGTGATTAACGTTAACAATTTTGCAATCACCTGATTATCATTGGCTTCTGGTGGGCATTCTCGTATTCCAATAAAAGCTATTAAGTTCACTGGCAGGAAGAGTCACCCCCTAGATAGAAAACTACCTGCTGCCCGAGAGGATAACAATCTCTACTAAAGAGGATACTTTAACTGAAAGTCACTTCAAATCTCATTAAGATTTGCTGTTGTGATAAAAAGTTTGTCCATATTACATATAGGGCATTCTTCATCGTTGTTTATTTCCAGACATCCTATCAACTTTACCACCAATTAATTCCCTACAAATATAGAGGGTTGGTTGGTGGTGGTGCCACGATTTATGTCTGATGTGATGTTACAACACTGCTTGTTATTAGAAAGTACTGTCTTTTGCTCCTTGCTACATATTCCACTCGGCTAACGAGGGTTCTGTCAACTTCTTTCAACGGTTTAGACTTTAAAATGGGACAGAATCTTACCTAAGTTGTATAGGTTTCAAATTGGGGAACATTAAAAGTCTCGCCTTAAAACAATCTTCACACATGTAATAATGGATATGATAAATGGGATAACTTACCCACTTGGTCTGGTGAGTGAACTGCCCACCCCGGAGTCCCTCCTCTCCCTCCAGGGAGACTTGTCACCACCTTTCGAATCTGTCTTTCCATCTTTTTCGTTTGAATTATCCACAGAGGTGGGAGAGAGGCTACCGAGTCCGGTGTCGGAGTCCTGGTGGTGGCGTGCAGAGTCTAAGTTGGGCGAGGAGAGGGGAGATGGAACGGGGGAGTTGAATGGTGTGGAGAGGTGTGACCCTGCTGGCGATGATACTTGAGACTCCGATGAAAGACTGCTATCTGTCAGACCAATAATATGCATTTTAAGTAATAGGGCAGTGGGTCTCATCAAATCACCACTACATCTGCAAATGACGATAATTCTTCTATACTTAATTTTAAATCACACAGAAACAGATGTGCTTCTGACAGTATCCAGCATCGAAGCAAAAGCTACTACAACTTCCAGTTTATTCCTCTGATGAAATCATAATCTTCATTTTATTATGTTGACTTATGTTGACATTGTATGTTGACTAACAACTTGCAAACCTACTCAAACTATACAACCGACAAAATTACTTTCCAAATGGAGAGACAACACTGTATGTACTTACTTCTGTTTATCTGGCCCTGAATTTCACTAATGCTTTCATTAATTCCATCTAAAATCCTCTCTAATTCATCATGGAGTCCCATCATTTCCTGCTTCACCTCTGCTGGTTCCACCTCCTCCAAGCCGTCGGCGGCTTCTCCCAGTATGTCCGATGGCGATATCGGGAGACTGTTACTTCTCCCCCGTCGCGGCCTCTCGTCAGCCTTATTATAATCACCGTATTTTTCAGACAGTAACAGCTCGCTGATGTTATGCAGAATGTCAATTTTTTCACTCTCGGCTGTCAAGCCGGGGTGTAACTTGGTATCTTCACTGCTCCTTGCGTCATACGCAGGACCACTCGTGTCCTCCTCTAACTCCCTGTAAGACAGATCGTTAGCATTCAAATGACCCAAATTCTTCAGATTGTAAATCTCCCTCATGAGTTCAGACTCGGAGTCCTCTTGCTCCGAGCTACCGGTCGGTACATTATCAAGGCTAGAATGTAACGTATGCGGGAAATTATCGTAAAAACTCGGTATCCGTTCCCGGTGGCCCGAGGGCGAGTTGATGAGATCCATGTCGGAACCGATGGTTTCTTGGGAACGCCATGGCGGTTGGTGTAACGCTACCTGGCACGAATCACTACTGCTGCTACTGAGACATCGTTGAGTTTTAGGGGGATCCCCAAAAGATCTCATAGAAAAGGTATCGTGTGAAGAAACACTATTGAATCTCTCAGCCTGGGTTATCGTAATTCTAGTTGTGACCGACGGCTGCGACGACGAAGTGTTCTCTGGCTGTTCGCCAAAGACATCGTCACTGTCTTTCCTCTCGTTGTTGTTGTCCATCATCTGAGAGAGCCTTCTGGATAGTTCCTCTCCGAGTCCCTGTGTCGCTCCGTCGGACAGTTGCCTCCTCCGCACGGCGGAGGGCGAAGTCGGCTCGGAGAAAACTCTACCGAACCGTTTCTTTGGGTGCTTTTCACTTTGGGCTCTCCGCCTTCTTGGCGGGGGTGTGATGGACTGCCTGCCGGCTGCCAGGTGATGCTGAGCGGTCAACAGATCCATACAATTCATCTGTTGCATTTTTTGCTGAAACGGCTCAGTCTCTACCATCACAGGCCCGCTGATTGAAACATCCCTCGGATAGGTCTTCTTTGCCCTTCGAAAACTTCCCCCCATCCTGTTTTTAAAACTACCCCACTTGCTTCCGAATGTACCACTATCTTTCTCTTTGGGATCCGAATCCAGAGATATTTGCACCACAGGCTTAGGGTGGCTAACGTCACAGTTGTCCAAAATTAAATTATGTCCCCGGTCCGTGTCCCTGACCGGCAGGCTCTGACTGGAAGCCGAGGCCTTCAACCTCTTCTCGATTCCCCTCGAGTCGTTCGGAGTTCTCTTAAAGACAGCCGGGCTGTCGAAGCTACTGGCACTGGTGTAGCCTTCATTCTTTTCGCTGTCCGTCGTCGTCAGGCTCTCTCTGCTGCTACTGTTAAGGCGAGCGTGAGCGTGTACTAATGTCGGCGAGCTGTGTTCGGAGTGGGAGAGGTGGTGCTCTGTTGGCAGGCCGTTGTTATCGTTGTTGGATGACCGCCGAGACCAACATCCTCGGCTGTATCTCCATTTCTCACTGATTGCACAAGGATCTTCGTCATCAGATTCATCAAGCTGTACAAGGAGAAAAGAGAAATATGCAAAACATGATCCTGTCCATATTTCTAGACATCTAAAGTTGTTAACATTTGTGAATTGCAATTTTGTCATAATGCTTAGCATGCTATATAAGCAGATGTACATATTATTGTTCCATGTGACCTGACACGAATGTACAACCTCCTGAAAATGCAACTCCTTCTTGACCTGTACATAGAATGGAGCCATATCAAAGAATTTTCACTGTATTGAAAATAATAACCTGGCAAGAAATGAACTCTGTGCGTACCTACCGGCTCTACTAAAAAGAACCTAATTTACGTCATCGGTTGATAATCCTGCAAGAGGATTTTGCCTTAGGGGATATCAAGGGAAGCGGATCACAAAGAATCCACTCCCCCATTTGCCTTCTAGATTTCTCTCCCTTATTCATACCACGCCTGGTTTTTACAGATAAAGCCCGCAAAACCCCTATAGAAATTCCTCTTACAAATGACAAATATATATCCCACATACATATGCCATGTAATCAAATTTGCTTTTTTCTTCAACTGTTGAAACTGCATAGTGAATAATGTGGTTAAATGGAGTGTATTGAAGCGGATGACTTGTGTAGGTATATCATACTATATTTGCAGTCTTTGATGTGGTAGCTATCAATTGACAATGCCAAAGGTATCCGTTTTCCTATAGGAATGCTGTATTCAATGTAATCTACCACAATAGTACAGAAATACTAGAAGGCGGCATATATACAGTATCATGATCATTACATCAACAACAAAAAAACCTGTACACAGCAAATGCCAATCTAAACAAGAAACGTTGAAACTTGCAGAATTTCAGTTATCTGAGTTTTTTTTTTTTTTACATATCCTGACCTTTTAAAAAAAGTTCATTTTTCCAACTATACAGGTAATATATAGAGGAATAAAATCATAAGATTAGTATTTCTTTGAATTAACTATTCAGTCCTGACATATATCAGGACGCAACCGAGGATTTAAAGATAAAGTTTTCATGGGCAAATAACATGAGAAAGGTGCAAAAAGTTAGTATCATATATGCAATCTCTATTCTGATTTCCCAGCTTAGAACTGCTCAGGGCAACGTTTCATGTGAAGGTAACACCAAATCATTGTTCACCCATTCTAAGATCTACTGTACCAACGCCCATCCTGTGAGGATATTTAGAGAGTTACACTTAAAAGAGTGAGCTTCTGTATGAATCTCTGCTGCGTTCTCATTCCCTCGTTCTTGAACCTTTCATGCACAATTAGCCTATCAAAGCCGGCTCAGCGGTGGTCTGGCCACAGTCAGACCTAGTTTGCCCGTAGGATGGCTTCAAGAGTACCTCCAAAAACAATTACCTCACACTTTACAAGAGACATCCAGTTGAGACATGACCACAAAGGACTCCCAACTTGGAAGAGCAGGTCCAATGCCCGTGGGCAGGGGCATGGACTTGACAAAGACCATTAACATATAAATATATATATAAATACACAATCACAAGAGCTACAGGGTCACCTGAAAACTTCTAAAGAGCTGATGGGTGTGAGAATATGTAGACCATGTAGGCCTTCATGATGAAATTAGGTTAATACAGGTGTAATAGTCAGAAATGGCTTTCTTAAATAAGCCAAGGCAAGCAATCTGCATGATGACTTTGTTTTCACTTCGCATAATAACATGTCACTTTTCAATTAGAGTTTAGGACTTCTAGGACACTGCCAATGGGAGATTAATAAGAGTCAAAAGTCTTATACTTCTTTAATATCTTTTAACTGGGTCAATCTCTTCTACTAGGTATTTGCCCACAAGACAATGAAAATACCTGGAGTAGTTCTGCTTCTGTGAAGAACACTCTTGACAAATTGGAGACTTTAATAACTAAAACATCATCCCTGGATAGGATAGGAAAATTTGGTTGGAGTATTTCAGACAGACAAAATTGTGGTCAAGAAATGGCCATTCATTCCCTAGGTAAAACAGTTAATTCATTCTTCTTATATGTGACCTTTGTCCCAATTACTATACAATTTATATCCACAAGTAATCTTGTTAAGGGGGAGGGAGAGGGATTCCACAAAGGGTCAATAAACTGGTCATTGAACAAAACAATAAACAAATTTAAATCAGTTCTTTTGAGCAGCAAAACAATACTGGCCCAAAGACAATGACATTTGAAAGAGCTTTCTCCTCCCTCATTCTAATAACCTACTTATTCTAGCAATAAAGATATCTAAATAAAAGTTATTTGGCTAGTGGTAACCAGTTGATACTAGGCTCAAGGCTAAGACTGTTGCTTCTGGTTGTACAAGAGAAAGTATCACTCAAAAGCTCACCTGTAAAAGCACAAACATAATAGCCTAAATGTGTAAAGTTCCTCAAATTGTGCGGGTTGAATCTACAAAAGTTGCAAGTTTACATCAGGCTCTTCCCAAACACAAACTTTAATATTTTACCAAAAATGAAACAAAAGGGTAGGTAGGTAGGTTGCCACTTGGCAGTGAAGAAGAAAACATTGGGACAATATTTAAGGCTTTCGGAAGTTGGGAGAGTAACAAGCCTCTAACTCCTAACTGTGATTCACGCTGCTCCGAAAATTCTTCCAGATTTACATCTTGTACTGACCGACGGTGGCAGTCTCGAGTCGACTCCCAAAAGCCACAAAATATATGTTAGGAATTGCCGATGCCTAAATTTCTTTCATAATTGTGACATATCTTGAGCAATGTTTCCCTTTCATGTAATTTGCTCATACACACAGGTAAAGTGGAACTCTGCTTTTAATGTGGAAATAACTATTGCAGTCTGACCCATAGTGAATGGTCAGTTGTGCACCGTCTGTTTCTAAAGAATACAGAGACCTTTGTGCACAGTAAGAAAAAAGACTTGCAATATCATGGACAGTACAACCATGTTTCAGTTGTGGTCTGCTTCACTGGTTCCTTTACATGGACACTTTTAAAAATACTAATCACGCTGACATTTCAGATTGAATTACTTTTGATAGCAAAGACTTTGAGAACTATCATCATGTCACTTCCCGTCAGAGAGGAAGAGAAAAGGCCAGAGTGACCTTGCCAAATCTGGTCTACATCTATCCACTGAAGGCCAATTATCTCACCGATATATATATAGATTTATCATACCAGCTCTAACGGTGAACGTGATTCCAGTTACACTTATAATCCAACATTGTGATGGCTGTCACAGCGATAGCACAGTTTGTCAGTACAAACAAAATAATGACTATAGTATTATTGTTAGTTTCATCACGGGAATTAGGGAATTAAAATGATTATTATTCCTCCCTTCCACAACTGCTAAAGATGAGGTTTGTATGATTTAACGGAACAGTTAGCAATGATGGTTCATCTATTAGTTTCATTATTATTACCTTTGCATGACCCTTCACGCTCTACAACTCCCCCTCCCCCCCCCCCCGACCCCAACAAATCTGGTATCACGCTATTGCAGTTTCCTTCAGTTTAGTAACCAACGTAAAATGCCTTCATGTTTCAGGAGAAACTTACTGGTAGAAACCAGGCACAAGTCTCAATAAATTATGTTGTCTCCTAGCTAAGAGCTGATATACATAGTATTCAGTGATATGTATACATCAGTGTGTAAGTGCTGCTATAGGGTTAAGCTTGGATCAATCAATCTGGAACATCTGCTTATACCATGAGCATTAACAAAAAAAGCAACCTGTGACTATTGACATGTCCAGTGTATTGAACAGTTATCTCTCTAATAGCACACCAAGTACCTAAGCATTCAATTTAAAGTTTCCAAGTAGGGGAAACAATCCTTTTCAGCAATACACACATAGTAAAGAGAATATTGAACAGGTCTATAAGCTGTTTGTGGTGGGAAAATATTTGCATTCCAAGTTGAAAATGAATCTATTATAGGCCCAGGTTTTAGGCCATTTTGATGGCATATATTCACACTAAAATAGCCCATTCAAATGTCAATGCAACCTTTAAAACAAAGTGAAAAATTTGAACAAAATACTGTCACAACAACTCAAAATGTCATTTTTAATCTTCTAACTCCATTCACAATGTAAACAGCTTTAATTAAGTTAAAACAATTGTAACCCATCACTGATGAGCCATGACTGATGACATTTACCGGTCTGTACCTATGACGTACACTACCATTGTATTTGGTCTCCTAGAGCTTACCTGATGCAACTCTGATAAGCGTTTTAATGGGCCATGACAACGAAGGACTGTAGCTCTAAATAATAACACAAATCACCGGAATTAACTATCATGATTGCTTCATACTGTACCTTTAGAAAGTGATGAAAGGCTTTACAGGCTTTACAGAAGTTAAAAGTCTTGAGCTAATATGTCTTGATCGTTCCTATAAATATGTCAAGTTTATCAAAACTAAGCTACAGGCAGATATTAAGATGTACCACGAAACCAACCATACAACACTCACCACCCCCCCCCCCCACCTTTCCTACCAGGATGATGAACTTAAACCACAGATTTAGCTAAAGAAATAAACTTTACACCTCTAAACTAATTTCAAGAACATAAAAAAAATAAAATCTTTTTTAATTTATAGGTATTAAAACAGATAAACAAAGATTAAACAGTAAACAAAGATTAAATGTTCCTTTTGTTCTGTTCCATCATTGTTTGTCATTTATGACATTTTCTGATGAATTCATATTTGATGAATTTAATATTAAAGTAACTATCAGTTGTTCAGTTAACTTCTTTTTATCCGTCAAGATCATTCCATCTTTCCTTGAAACAAGCTAGGCTTCCTACCATTGAATGGACCTCAAGGGACAGAACACAGAGGTCCTAACTACACAAGACAGGTTAGGCCAGGAAATATTAAAACTAAACACCCTAAAACTTACATGGTACAACAGTCCGGTTAAATTAAACCAGATTTGGTTGGACATTTACTTCATCTTGCTGATGAGGCCAGAGAGAGTAAAAGACTCTCTCTCTCTCTTAGAGAATCCATGGATACTAATTCCCTCCTACAAACTGACAAGACCTTATCTCCACTAGCATGTTACCATGGTAACTGAAGGTTTTAAGACATATGGAGGCCAGGTGGAAGATTGCTCCTTGGGATAATTACACAGCATGGTATGACCATCTCAAGAACCTCCCACATTAATCTATAGCATAAGGACATGTATGCAAAATACCAGCAGATATGACGACAGTGTTCCCCCCAAAAAAATTACATACAGAATCATGTAGTGTGTTACCGGGTTACTGTATGCTCTGGAAAGATGTATGTAAAATTTAGAAAACGGGTATTCTTGACTTGGGATATCTCGTACAGTAAAAACCCACAGTTTATTGTATCTTCTTCCCATAGAAGAGATCATATAAACTATCAGATAAGCTGGGGCATTATTCAGCTGTCATTTCCCCATTACTATTCTGGAATGTGATAACTGGGGACATTGTCTACTGTCTAGCTTATCATGTACACTAAGAAAGACCTGTTTCAAAAGTAGTTTGAGAAAGATTTATTTATAAATTTAAAAGTTAATTTTATCAAATAAATCAAAGTTGCTTTATTCCCTTCTACATTGCAAGAATTATTGGAAATCCCCCCCCCCCCCTTCCAAACATGAAATCTTCCTCACGTTGTTACATCCTTCAACTTGATAGCCGTTTTCATTTCTAGTTTGAATTTTTCTATGGGTCGATGTACAGCAATGGGAAAATGAGTCAGGGGCCGGATCTAGTATACAAATTGAAAGAAACTTGCTGGTAACTGTACACAATGTAACCACGCTGCAAGTATATATGTTCCTTGAAACTTGATACACTGAACTCGCAAGGTTTTGTTACCGATGACAAAACTTGGAAAATTCCCCGTTTTGTTTTGTCAAGCAGGATTTTGCAATAAATCTGTAAAACTTCTACATAACCTCATTAGAAGAGAGCTAACTCATCGGCTTAACTTTTCAAGTGTCATTGCAGAAAACAAGTAAGAAATTTTGTCGGGAACTTGAAATCTGGTCATCTTTACTTATAATTACATGAGACTGTTTAGAAACTGTGTTTGAACAATCCGAATTGTACCTCAAAGTTTGAACACTACCTTGTCATTTCTCGACTAATTATTGATTTAAATGCAAGACGTTGTTGTGATAAATCATCCCAGATCATGAAGGCGCCATACCCGATGGCCAAGTACTCACCGTCTGATGAGAGGGCATCTCAATCTTCATACTGGAACATTTATTCAATATCTGTAACCGTCTGAAAGATAATAAAAATGAATACATCGTCGTTAATTATGAGAAAATAAATGGCAAGTCCAGAGTCCAAAGGGTTATAATTTCTGAAAACATTGTTTCAAAGAGGCAGGTTGTATATGGCATACGTCAACATCCTCTGGAAACCAAAGTATCGACTGTGGCTTTGAAAGCAAACTGCAAAGCATACATAAAGGTAGGATATGGTCAGCAAGATATACAAATGTGGTTAGAGAGAAATTTTTTAGGGCACACTCTCAGCCTCTCAGGTACTGCACTTTACACCCGGAGTGCAGCATAGAGAAGTGGCTACTACTACTACTAGTGTCATCAAGCGTTAGGATAGTAAAGTTAGCACAATTTTACATGTTAACTGCCTTGAGTATCATCATCTACATTAACTGACTTAAACTACCACGAGCAAGACAGCACCTACATTTATCTAAACAGTTTGTTCTTTCTATGGACGCTTTTTATGGCCATGCACACAATGTCCCCTAGTCTTACCAGGGAGTTGATATGGAACAACTCCCTGGTCTTACTGCTATTCTTACCCCGAATCCTCCCCATTCTTCTCCTTTACCTCCAATATTTTGGGGTTTATTTGTCACAATTAAACCATAAGAAACATTTGAAATTGCAGAAATCAAACCATGAATAAATGGACAAAACTCTATAATGTGATCAAGATGCTACTGTACAGTACATAGCTGGATTTACAGTGTCTGTTGTATTAAGTACTTTCGAAAAGATGAGGAGAAAATTTTCCCCTTTAAAATAAATTACCTGATAGCTCCTGGAGAAAAGGACGATAAACTTGAAACAACCATTTAGCTTAACTTCACGACAGGACGGTTTTTTATCAAACTCACAAAGTTAATGTTCCAATCGAGTTAAAATATCCTTCACAATAAAATTCCCATCTAATTTGATGTGCATGTGGTGTAGCTTAGGAACTCTAATAGTAATATATACCCTCCTGACTGGTTCTATAGTTACAGTAATCTGCCTTCACCAAATCCTGTGAATGACAACACTACAAAATACAAACATGTGCTCAACTTCCTGTACATTTCACACACCTATTCACAGCTACACACTACAACTCTGTATGATTTGTATGTATTGAGCCATGTACACAGTGATTTGAACCAATCACAGGCTGTCAAACAGAACTACTTGATGTTGATTGGCTGTCTATGTCAAGCACCACTGATTCATAGCAAGAGTTTTCTGGCATACATAGGAGAAAGTTGGGGTGAAGAAACTTTACTCAAGCAGAGTGGTAGGAGGACACACACATCCCAGGGTACTGTTGTAAACTAAGAATACTAAATATAAACAGTTGTGCAGAGAATGGAGAGGGAAAACATTTGATCTTAATATAATTATAAACACAGATACTAAAAAGACAAGAAAAGATTAGTCTTGGTAAGGAAAGCATTCCCAGAAAGTCAAACAATTTAAGAACCCATTACTGAGACCAACTACCATGACTCATTTCCTTACAGCCTAGACAGTTATCATGACTATTAAAATGTTGACAAAATCAGAAAACAAATATGCCTTCTGTGGTTTAAATCACTGTTTTCTCAGGACACTATTCAGAATCTACCTGATTTTTAGCTGGACATTTGCTTTACGCCAAATTAGATTATTCTGAAAGCAAGTCACTTGCTGGTTCCATCATACTGCCTACGACGTATCATTCTTAGTTGATAAGGGTGCTTACGAGGGATGGGCTCACGCCGGGAGGCACCAGGCAGTTGCTCCCTGCAGTTATGAATGCTGCCAAGCACTAACAGTATATTAAACCTTTCCGCCCGGCATCATTCGCCATCTAAGCATACTTCTTTTGCAAAAAATTTCCAAAGGGGAGGGAGAGAGCACCCACACCCTGGAGACCCCTCCCCAGAACTTGGATCACACTGCCGCACAAATCCGTCCAGTATCCCTGAGCACATCCCAGCTTAGTGGAATCAAGTAGACATGTCAGAATTTGTGGCACACAAATCTATAAATGTATTATGAACTGAAAACTGCAATAAAGCAATATTTAGATGGCAGATGCTTTACCAATCTGGGAGGTGTGGGGGAGGGGGGGGGTAGAGTGGGGAAGAAGCAAGAACAAAGACAACAGCAAGAAAGCAAAGAAAGTGAAACACATATGAATTATGTATTCCTCATGGCAGAAGATGTGAGGACTTATAACGGGTCCTGTTTTTAGTCATTGACCTAGCCTCAATATCGAAATCCACAAAAGCAAACACAATGCATAAAAGTAACAGAGTCATGACAGAAGAAGCAGCATGACTCAGTGAGTTAACAAACAGACTAAAACTCAACATAATAATGAAATTGGCTCAAGCCAAAAAAGAAAGAGAGGGTCACAAAAACAAAATTGAATGACCAGTGTGGTGAAATTTCGCTCAAATCCAGATGACCATTAGCATAAATTAACAGGTCAATGACCAACATGGGCCACCCACCTTAAAAATGCATAGAAGATGAGTAGCCTAGTGTTATTCCAAAGCCTATGATCATCCATCAATCATATACAAATCTTGGTAGGGCTAGAGAATGGATGATCTGGTATATCACCTCAATAAACAAACAAAACAGTAGACTTTTAAGCTAGTCACACAGTATTTCCAGGTATTGCTGCTTGCTGTGTTTTGTGTAAACCCTTGTTTATTTTATGATGGTATTTGGAGAAACCAGCTCAAGGGTTACAGGGTCAATCCCAAGGTCACATAGAGGGTCACAATGGACATGAGATGACCATTTATCATTTTGAAGGACTTCTCCTGTCATATATACAACAACCATTTGGATAAAACTTCCTATACTTTTGCACAGTGAATAAAGATAAGAGGCAGAGAATCTCGTTATTATATATACTATAATACTATGTTATTTGTACAGTGCTATAAAAGATATATAGAAAATGAAAACTTGTCAAATTTAAAGCTGTTTTTTGGCGTGTGTGTATGTTGGGTGATCATTTTTCTCAAATTTTACCAAACCCCCTGAGTGATACTCCCACCAAGATTGCAAAGGACTAAAACTAATATTAAGGCAAACCTATGATTTTTTTTACACCAAACTGATTTCTTAATTCGGCAGTAATTCATGATTACATTTATAATCTCTCTCTGACTTTTTTCATATCATTTTAATTACATACAATGGAGCAAGTAGGCAATTCAAATAATACATACCAGAAATGTGTTTTGCAACATTTTGAAATACTATTTCAATTTTTTTCTATATAAGTCCATTCTGATGATCTGCATTCTGGTCAGCTAATAGTATCATATAACATTAAATTTACCAAAATTAATGCATGAAAATGCTTCAGCTTTAAGCCAAATAGTTATCATCAAAATTGACAATTTTCTTCATGCAAGAGCTTTTCTAGCTCTAGCAATATCATTTCTGTCCTCACACATTCATTCTCTAGAGAAAAACTTAAAACGGCAAAAATGACTAAATCTCCAACTTTTTGCTTTTTTAACACAATTTAAATACAGCATAGATCTTCTCTCTTTTTTGACACCCTTTCAACTAAAACTGCTTAAAAACAATTTGCTCTAATGTCTAGATCATCTATGAAGGAACTGTAAATAAATGTTTCAAATGATACAACAACGCAACACATTTTTTGTTTTCAAAACCAAACAAACGACACACAAAACCTACGAATCCTTCTTTTTTTCCCCAGAAAATGAAAATCATAAATTAGTTGGTTGTGAATTTTTTTTTCAATTTGATTCCCAAATAAATTTGTCTCTGATCAAGAAAATTAATGAATGCAAATTTTTTTCTGACAAAGTTTGGCTGAGATCCAATCCACACTGTCGGTCCTTGGTCACACACCCAACACACCCACACAAAACTATTATTACCGTGGTAATAGTGTATGATGTGGTTGAAGCGTATGGAGCATAGGCTTCAAGTTGTGTTTACTACATGTCTAGTTCATTAGGTGTACGTTGAAATATATTGAACAGGGAGCATGGCAGGACAGAACAGAAAAAACAGCTGGAATTTCCAAACTGAATGGCTGACTACGTCATAGGAAGGCAAGGTGTCGACGTTTGCCTGTGCCAACACTGATCTAACTGTCCATCAATACGGTGATACAATGAATTATTAATTAAGTGGTGTAATAGAAAGCAAAAGCATAATTGTAACCCAATGTATCAATTACATCTACTATCAATACAAATCAAACACTATATATACAACTTCGTTGATACTGAAACTCAGAGAGAGACAAAGACATAAATGTGACAGTACCCATGGCAGGCCGTAGATGTAAAAAAAAATGAATTTACAACAATAGACCTGTAGTGTATGAAGCAAAGCGAGTGTTACTATTTGTGGTAGCCTAGTTTTTGTTATCGCTTTATGAAGACAGATGAGGGTGAGGGGGAAGGGATGTTGTTGATATACACATGTCCTCTTTACCTCAGGTACCTATCAGCACCTCTAAGATGGTTCATTATTTGGTATCAACTGCCTTGTCTCTAGCTAAAACATAAATAACAGCAATTAGTCACTCAGAAAACAATGCCTCACTATGCAGACAATTCAGAAACTTTATTGAGTACGTCATCCTACGTACCAGAAGGAAACAAGAAAAACAACAATCTGGAGAGAACTCAAAATCCTTGGCAAACTTCCAGCTGTTCTTTGGCGAAGACTGCCACGCATGTGACAGTCACATTCCTCTAATTTTGGGATATTCCTCCCTAATAACCGACGGCGAAAATCAATACAAGGTGCCAAATTGAATTGCCGCCGAAAACCCTGAGCACATCGTTGAACAGCACAACCTTCCAAGTTTGAAATGGGAAGATGAGCATTAAACTCTGACATTTCAAAATTGTTTCTAATGATTATTTTGGTTTTCCAAAATAATTGATTTCTTTGTGGAGTCATCAACCTTGTATCAGTCAGTCACTTCTCGCAGGGAACAGACGATTCAATGAAACATACGCACAGACGGACATGGCCGCCCTCAGCCAAGGTGAACCAATGTTCTTGAGAGATATACATTTCCACAAAATTCAAGGAATAAAGCCCTAATTTTTAAAGATTATTTATCAAACATAAAACTAGACTGATAGTCACTAATAGTGATTCTTTCAAAGGCAAAAAAATATATAAATATATTGTTTTCCCCTTTGACTTTGCTTTGGAACGGGGAAATATTTGTGCGTGCTTCTTCCGCCTCACATGTAATCTCTGCAAGGGACATCCAATCTCTCTTCTCTTCCTTGTCTTATGCTAATTTATCACTACGGGATTCTTGCAAAATCTTAACAATATCTGGTCAAGTGATGTTTAAACTTTACCTTAACTGTGCGCTGCATATTTTAATTATTTGAGTGTACTTTTACCCACTTTGGGGAGGTGAGTTTGTTTGGCTCCCCAGCAAGATACTGAATAACTTGTAGAAAACATCTCTACAAAAGCAAACAAATATCAACGTATTTAATCTCTTAGTGTGGTTGAGACAGCAAAGTTTCAAGCCTACTAAATCTTCAAAGCAAGATCTTTCAAAAAGATAGTGGAAAAAGCAAAAGTTGACTTCCTATTTGTCAACAAAATACCTCGCTTTGTTTTTCTTAGAACTAAACGATCAAATTTGGCAAACTGATGGGAAAAAGTAGAAAGATTGCATGGATAACGACTTATTTTATCTCCAGCATGCAAAAATCTACCAATGTCAGAGAGATGATAGATTAAATCTACCATTTTTGAGGCGGGGAAAAAACTACTGCTGTTCAGAAAAGAGAAGGAATGTGGCACATTATGCCTTTCTGTGAATAGGTATTTAAATATTCTCATTGTAAATTAGTATAATCCTCAGTGATTCTTTTCAAAGCAAGAGCTTTCAACAAGATAGCAAAAAGCAAAAGTTGACTTCCTGTTTGTCAACAAAATACCTTGAATTTATTTTTGTTATAATAAACAATCAACTTGGGCAAACTGGTGAGAAAAGTAGAAAGATTGCATGGATATCAACTTATCCAATCTCCTGTCTGCAAAAATCTACCACTACCAATGTCAGAGAGATGGTAGATAAATCTACCATCGCAAAGGCTGGAAAACTACTGCTGTTCAGAAAAGAGTAGGAATTTGGCACATTATGCCTTTCTGTGAATGGGTATTTATACATTCTCATTGTAAATTAGTCTAATCCTCAGTGATTCTTTTCAATGTCCATGGGGAAAAGATCATCATACCTGAGTTAACAATACCAGGGGTACAACAGAGTGCTGACTATTCTAGGAAGTGGGGAGGAGAAGTGAGAAGTAAGGAGATTATAGCAATGGGGGATTAAAGAATCAAGCTGGGACTCATGAATGCATTTTGTAAGCAATGATTTGATAGGTCATTGTTCAATAGTGTGAATTGGCATCTACTTTAGAACCATGATTGACAGGTACAAGTCAAGTTGGTTGGTTAGTGTGCAGGGTAAGTAATTAAAGAGACAATTTGGCCAAAGCATTTCCTGACAAAAGTTAACATTGTGCACACATGCACAGATATAAAACTGAGACAACTGTAACATTGAGCTGTCCTCCACCACCCAGTACAAACTTATTTTAATAATGGTACTACTATCATCTTAAATTCATGAACAAGCCTCTCACCTCCTCCAAAAACATCCCTAACAATCCCAACCTCCCCCTACCCCAGCCCCTCCCTTAACCACCATCTCTCCCTCCTCCATCAAAATTAAAAGTAACTGTAATACCTAGGTAAACAAGGCAAATGAATTTTGTCTAAAACTCTGGCCTAGCCAATGCTTTTCTCATGTTAACACTGTGCTCAATAAAAGTGTGAACCGGGGGAGGGATGGGAGAAGGAAGGGGAGGGGGAAGGAGGTGTTAAATGAGGGTCATATTGCTTAACACTGACCTAGTTAACCTGCCTCATGTCATTCCCACCGAATGTCGATAGTGCTGTAGGACCCAAATGTTCCTTTTTACAAACTATCACCCTACCCATCTGTTTTCCCATGAATGCATCTTCATTTTCACATACCCCTAGTGATAACAGTTTAAGCTGGCTTGCTAACCTCTGGACCAAAATAATCCCACACCTTGATGTGGGTGTAACAATAGACCCATCCAGACTTCATTCGCACCCTTATGTGGACATATTGCTGTTGTCAATGCATTTTGCAAGTGTCCTTTCAAGCCATTACTGTCGATCGTTTGCCTATCATCTATCCTTATCAATCTGTAGTTTTCAAGGGTATTGAACCCTTCAATTCAGGACTCCAGTCCTCTTTTCCTGACATAACCATAACAAAAGGTGAATATACATTCCATTCTTACCAGCATCAAGAAACCCTACTACAAGCCAAGAAGCCAGTCATATAAACTCTTGTAAACTCAATCCGAAGAAAGAATGCACCCCTCCCGGATGTGGGTCACCTGAACCCCACAGAGGACAACTTTACTACCCTATTGGTGTCAATCTACCCCTTGTAATGGCAACCTCAAACAACCTTTCATGGGAATCCCAGTGGAGGGGGTTCCATTAACACCAGTAACAAATGCTTTTGATCTGGTCAGTTGAGGACTTTAACATCTGGTCTCTGGTTTTTAAACCGGTAAAACAAAGATTACAAAATAGAGATTACGCCGGCTGTCTCTACATGATGTGAACGAGCTTTGTATTTCTCCGACCAAAATATTCTTTACTTTTATCTCACAAAGAGACAATAATATCACGATGTCGGTTAATCACCTTCTGGAATCGTTTTCCAGTTGAGAGGAAGCAACAAAGTTTTACAAGGTTTTGCCTCAATTTTATTTCCACGCTTATTGCCCATTGTTAAACTTCTTTCCAAACACTTAAATAACGAACCGCTTTGACGTACATGCTTGGACTGTACGTCAATGGAACAAATTGATGGTAAAACAAACATTATAAATGCATACTGCTATAGAATTGTAAACTCTCTGCCACCTTTTAGAATCAGTTTCGAACAATATCAGTACCAAACACAAAAGGAATGGGTATTTCCCTTGTATAAGTGATTCACTGTTTCACAGTTGGATACATTTACACATTAGCAATTCCCTGAATTGTAAACTCTGCTAGCTCACACCACTATCATATGATCTGGTTTTGTTAATTGGTTTTAAAAGAAAAAACAAACAATTTACATGAAAAAAAAACAAAAATGTCCCTCTCTGCAAAATCAATGAAGCTTCCTTCCCTTTAGAGTTCCCAAAATAGGTATTTCATAAGAAACCAATGATGCTGTTCTTTCTGTTTTATTTTCTCTTACCTTTCACGGATCTTCTAAAACTGTCGCAGTTGCTATCCTCAACCATCAGAAAGATTATTCCGTAGGGATGTAATGAAACCTTAATTCCTTGTTGTGAAATCTAACGTTATAAATATCCCTTACATCCTTCTATGTCGTTGATCAAAGTTTAAATGTTTAACTTTAATGGAATCAAACACCTTTAACCACATTTTGGGAGAGATCTAACAAGGATGTGACCTGATATTCAACTTCCACTGCTGTGATGTCACTATGTAAGTTAGACTTCCTTTTTTCAACAAAACATTTATTCTTGGTGAGACCTGCCACTAACCTGTATTTCTGGGAAGAGGGTATACAGGCAGCAACCTTTCAATGACAACACAACCCTCCCGTGTCAACATTCCGGTTTTGAAAGTTACAATGTGAGATGTAACTTCTATATCTTAATTGTTAAAACTCTCACTCATATTAATTACTAAAGTGCTTCATTTTAAGAGCCAAACAAACAATGGCATACTTCCATTAATTACAGCCCTCAGAGTTCACACTTCTCCTCCTCCTCCTTGTATTGTATACCTGGCCCAGTGACCCAAATCACATCAGTGTTTTCCTGTCTGGTTTAACTTTGTCTGTTCTAGGAAAGGAGATATGACTCATCTCCTTTGCTTTAAATTAAAAGCAATTTATCTGACTCTCAGTTCCAGTCATAAAAATAACAATAACACTTTGAAGAACCTTGCTGCACAGGTACAGCCATTTATCACGTAATACATCATCATAACAACAGGGCCACGATTTGACCTCTTGCCTTAAAGCAACCTTACCAACGACAGGTATTTATGTCCATCTCTGTTTAGCTTTTCTCTAAAATTGCAGATCTAAATTGAATCCACGGTATTTACTTTTTAACTTGATTATAACTTTCTTGGAATAGTTTCAATAGAAACTATTAAAATCTACCCAGAATTTTCTCCTAAAATATTACCAACAATTATTTACTTCAAGGAATAGTCTGTTTATACTGGGGTTACCGCACAGCAGGAAAAAAGTGAGCACAATCACATGTTTACTTTTATAATTTCAAAATATTGGAGTGTGTGTGATTCCATGTCAGATTAGATACAAAAATTCCATTATGTGTCACTTTTAATACTTGTTGGAACCTAAATATTGGTTTTGAAAGGTGTGATAACCTTCGTTGTTACCTAAGAAACTTGGCGACCATTTTGATGGCAATTATCCTGCAGAATACGTTCATTCAGCACAACACGACTGAACGACAAAATTTATTTACGAGAATTACTTTCGTCTCCTTGAGCTGTTTCATCTCCTAGGTTCAGTCTATTTTTATTCTATTGATTTTACTGTTCGTTTAGTTGTCTGTCTGTCTGACTCAATGTGTCCTTTCTGTTTCCATATCACTTTGCCTTTGAAAAAGATCCTTGAAAAGGATCCAAACATCAGGTCTTTCTAACTTTTTCATCATCTCTCTCTCTCTCTACAAGAATTATTTTGCAAGGTTACGGAAAGGCTTCGCAAAAGTAACCGAGAGAAACAATACAGCAAAAACGCTATTACTGCGGTGAATTGGCCATTTGAATCATTTCTAGCAACAAGCTAGTTCTTTCTGCTAAGATTATCCAAAGTGCAAATTTACTGACCACT
>JAIPMN010005100.1:0-11470 GCA_020650975.1 Apostichopus californicus
CACGTTAGGCTACAGGCACGGTTATTGCTAGGTAACGGGTGTCGTCTGCTGCTCTAAGCACGCATACACATTTACGTACTAGTTGGGTGAAATCATCATGCGTAATGGGTAGAGTAATATATTAGTACCACCCTGGAACACATCACATGACCCTCCATGCATGGTACGCGCGTACGCGTGTATTTACTGTGTGATAGTTCCTCCAGATTTCTTAAACTCGTTGGACGTGTATGGTTAACCGTGAGAGTCGTCACGTACATTGGTTTCTACGCGTTGTGTTCTTTCTGCGCGGATCGCAGTCACCAATCAGAGTGACGGAAAATCACCTTGGAATTTTGAATGCATTATGTGTAGGACTGTAGCTGAATCTTTCCGAACGCGTAGATCGATCGCAACATGCGCGCAAATCAAGTTCTAGTGAAGCCCTGCGGAAAGGCAGCGTAAAATCCAGTGAGATTTCACTTGTTCAAAAGAGAAAAGTTCCATAGCACATAGACTTGCAACTTCTGTAATCAATTATCGACCATCTGCATACGTCATATCTGTAGCGGTATCTTTACGGGACTTTCTTCGGCTTAACGTAACGTAACGTACTTACGTACGTACAACAAATAATACGCTTAAATTTTAAGACGCAGCGTCCGATTTTCGATTAATCTTGTTGGTTGATTGCTCTACGCGTTGACGAAACCACAACGCTTAAAGGGCCATACGTCATGAGCCTCAGGCCAACCATAGACGTTGCCAGGGGTAACATTCCGCCCAACGTTATAGATTTGTTGCTGTATTAAGTTACCCATGCCAACAAACCCATATTCGTACGCCTATACCCGGTTTTACAGCAAGTCCCAGCTAGCTATACACACACATAGTTCTATACAGCATGCCTAGTACTGCCAATGTTAAGTGCTTCTATCAACAAATCAACCATGAGATGGATTGGAAAACGACTTGAATTGATCTCCAAGCGATAAAATTATTTCTGTCTGAGATTTATGAATCTTTCTCAGACAGCAACATAACTATTTTAACTATTTGCTAGATTTAATAGCGCAGAAATCTGTTACGTATTTCTGTTTCTGTTAGTCAATTAGTCTATTGTAACAACAAAGTTATAGTTAACATCTATATTGTTAATTCATATTGCGACAATTCATGTGAACACTAATAAGCAGACAGCCTTCCTAAGGTGCAAGCGATAAATCCTTGAAAACAGACGTTCCGGTGACGCCACAGGCTTATGACGTCACTGATAGAAATATTATGATCTCCTGCATTAATTCATAATATTTAGATAAAAATGTGAAAGAGTCGGGTCTTTGTATTTGTAAATAAATGTAAGAAATTGAATAAACAATGATATAAATTTCATACGCAACGATGTTGACCTTTTGTGAGCAGTTCGACAGAAACATTTCTATTCTACTTGTTTCAGAGAGAATATAAGTTAAGATGCGAAAAATCACGCGCAAGTGTATAGAGAGGAATGACGGCGGTGTTCCTTCTAAACTACTAGTTTAGACACGCCAACATGTTACACCTTCGAATAGGTTAAAATGATCATCTTCCACATTTAATGGATAACTCTCAATGATTTCTAACTTATGGAAAATTAATGCTGTTGGCTTGCAGTCCCCCAACCCCCCCCCCCCCAACCCCCTTTTTTCTTTAACCGAAAGTCTTTTTTCCTCTTTAATGATCAGTAACTGCTTTAAGTCGAAACGATCGCTTCTCACATATTGGCAAAGAGCCCCGCCGAACGATCGAGGGCATATAATATACTCTAACTAAACTCAAATATTATCAGTAGCTATACTACATGGAAATGAATATAGCATTTATTTTCATTGAATTATGGTCACATAAATATCACGTTCAAATCGAATAACTTTTTTATCTCGGCTGTAGATACGTAAATGTTCTGCGGATGACAGATTTGTAAATCTGCCTTAACAAAATCAGAGATATGAATATATCAGCAGCCGTGCTCACGTCTGAAGTACCATGTACAACACATTCAAAATCATGACCGTGCAGTTAGTTTCTTTGATTCGGGGAGACTAAACCCCCACATGGTCTGATGGTAGCAGGCAAATATCTTGTATGACACATACACCATAAACCGCTAAAGTATACTGTGCGAGTCAACAAAAGCTAGTAGCGGGTTTCCCCCGGGATCATGCCCCCCCCCCTCCCCATAGGCTTAGCGCGATGGGGAGGGTAGTTCATCAACTGGGCCTGGGATCAATTCAGGTGCCCCCGGGAAATATAGGAAAAACATAAATTCTCATTCTGCATAATGTACGGTACCTTAGAAAAAGGAAGATCTTCAGAATCAGTGTCCACAGGGTTTGACCTGTCGCTGGACATCCCTAGCCCTTCATCTTTACCGGCCATAACATATTCAATGTGTCATACTGTGATCTGTCGAAGAATCTGAGAGGTTGAAAGGTTGTCACGTGATGCGTAACTATTTCACTCACGAGGAAAGAGACTGTTCTTGGCTTCTCTCCACAGATTTGAATTTTTTCAACCGTTCAACTTTCATATTTATGTATTCCTTCATCGATACCCTTGTACACACTGCGTGCGGGTTTGATGTTTTGGTAGTTTCATTCATGGATTGATAATTTCACACAACCATTCCAATATACGGATATTTTTTTTTTAAATAGAATAACAATTGATCAAACCTAAGATCACATCGTGGATATTTTAAGAAACTTCACATTAATTAGTGATCTCGGTCATTAATGCTGAAATGTCTTGTCGCCCAAACAGTTTTTTTTCCCCCAGACACAGACATATGTTTGTCGCACAGAATGTTTTGGACATAAAATATTCATCACAGATATACGAGGACGAATCAAATCCACAAAGCATCTAAAAGACCTGCCACAAAATCATTGCATTTTATTGCAAAAAGTCAATTTAGAAATAATCAAACTTACTTTACCTTATTTGGAGGGGGGGGGGGGAGGGGGAATATTTACTCATTCATTAGTGTCTAACCCAATGGTATACTAACCTCGATAAAGTTTTCTTCAAATCAAAACCACAGATTTACAATATTTCCAGATCATATTTCTCAAAAGCCGAATTTCAAGAGAAGTTCTGGACTGGACAAAACTCGTTATTACCATTAATAGACTAAGCTAACCTCTCCAATTATTTACTAATTGGTTACATTATTTGTTTGCATTATAACGCAAATAGTATAGAAGTCCAATAACTCCGCCCCCTCCCCCTACCCCTCCCTACTCGGCTAAAAAATTATACAGAAAATAATAAAGAAGAAACATAATTTGGCCTTGTTCATGCTTGTGCCGTTCATTAATACGGGATTCAGGTATAGAGTGGCAGCCTCTTACCGTACCTGCTGTGTGTGCATATATTTTCTTATTTTTACATTTAGAACATCTGTGGTAGGTTAGCATCTTCCTACTCAATTGATTGTCTTAACTTGCATCCAGACTAATCTCACTGACGTCATCAAATCCTTTTAAGGCCGTCAATGAGTGCAGCTTATATTTATTCAAATCCATTGGTATGAACATGAAGGGGATAATGACGGGTTATCTTGTCCAGTAGAATCAAAGCTGACGTAGCGACAACTCTTAACGTACTCCTCCTTAATACAATAAATGACTCCGTGAACTGGAAATTCTATACATCATTCTTCGCTGAAGACTTGAGAAGTTGCGATGGTTATATATATGTATATATTCCTACCACACAATTTGAGGTATAGCGCCACCATTTATCAGGGCAATCACGGTCAAAGCCAAATGAAGGTGTTGTACACCAGATAACTGCTCCAAATGACTTACACACTGAATTCATCACTTTCCAAGGCCGATAAACCATAAAAAGAAGATTTCAACTGACTTTTCCCACCCACCAAATGATAGCTGATGACTTAGGCTATCAGAGCACATTCAATGTATGTCACCATGGCCGTTTCGATATTGTTCTAGTGCTCCCAACCCATCTGCTATAAACAGAGGTTTGAAAACATTAAATTTGTTAATATACGATACATTTATTGAAAAAAAGTGATTTTGTTAATGGTACGGTATCTAACTGTACCCATACGAAAAGATGAATTTTTGAAAAGCACATGTCACTGCTTTGTACTTCATTATAGCTGTATACAGTCTACGGTATAGACTGCAATACCTAGACAACATCACATGCAAGGCAGTTCTATAATGTCTTACCCTCCCTCAACTCAGTTCCCCTGAACACCTCAGACAGGAATATACAGTATAGGGGTGGGGGGGGGGGGCGTGATATGTATTTTGTTCATAGACTGTTAAATGGGGGGGGGGGAGGAGTAAGCATTTTTAGTCGTACAAATATTTCTCAAAGGGGAAGGGAACCTCTCGCCCCCCCCCCTCGTAGATCACTTCCCCAGGCCGAAAAATACGTCACTGGGGGCTCGCTTAGATGATGAAGGTTACCATTTGAGTCACCGAGCAAAATCAGTTGTAATACCAGACTCTATTGTTCACACAATATTAACAAAGTACTTTTGGTCTACGGTAAAGTTATTACAAACACGGTATAGTTATAACATACCCAGTATGGTTATATTTATAACATACACGGTATAGTTATAACATACACGGTATAGTTATAACAAACACGGTATAGTTATAACATACACGGTATAGTTATTACATACACGGTATAGTTATTACATACACGATATAGTTATTGCAAACACGGCATAGTTATTAGACACACGGTATAGTTATAACATACACGGTATAGTTATTACATACACAGTATAGTAATTACACACGGTATAGTAATTACATACACGGTATAGTAATTACATACACGGTATAGTTATAACAAACACGGTATAGTTATTACATACACGGTATAGTTATTACATACACGGTATAGTTATTACATACACGGTATAGTTATTAAATACACGGTATAGTTATTACATAAACGGTATAGTTATTACATACACGGTATAGTTATAACAAACACGGTATAGTTATTACATACACGGTATAGTTATTACATACACGGTATAGTTATTACATACCCGGTATGGTTATATTTATAACATACACGGTATAGTTATAACAAACACGGTATAGTTATAACATACANAAGTTATTACATACACGGTATAGTTATTACATACCCGGTATGGTTATATTTATAACATACACGGTAAAGTTATTACATACACGGTATAGTTATTACATACCCGGTATGGCTATATTTATAACATACACGGTATAGTTATAACATACACGGTATAGTTATAACATACACGGTATAGTTATAACATACACGGTATAGTTATTACATACACGGTATAGTTATTACATACACGATATAGTTATTGCAAACACGGCATAGTTATTAGACACACGGTATAGTTATAACATACACGGTATAGTTATTACATACACAGTATAGTAATTACACACGGTATAGTAATTACATACACGGTATAGTAATTACATACACGGTATAGTTATAACAAACACGGTATAGTTATTACATACACGGTATAGTTATTAAATACACGGTATAGTTATTACATACCCGGTATGGTTATATTTATAACAAACACGGTATAGTTATAACAAACACGGTATAGTTATTACATACACGATATAGTTATTGCAAACACGGCATAGTTATTAGACACACGGTATAGTTATAACATACACGGTATAGTTATTACATACACAGTATAGTAATTACACACGGTATAGTAATTACATACACGGTATAGTAATTACATACACGGTATAGTTATAACAAACACGGTATAGTTATTACATACACGGTATAGTTATTACATACACGGTATAGTTATTACATAAACGGTATAGTTATTACATACACGGTATAGTTATAACAAACACGGTATAGTTATTACATACACGGTATAGTTATTAAATACACGGTATAGTTATTACATACCCGGTATGGTTATATTTATAACANNNNGTATAGTTATAACAAACACGGTATAGTTATAACATACACGGTAAAGTTATTACATACACGGTATAGTTATTACATACCCGGTATGGTTATATTTATAACATACACGGTATAGTTATTACATACACGGTATAGTAATTACATACACGGTATAGTTATTACATACACGGTATAGTTATAACAAACACGGTATAGTTATAACATACACGGTATAGTTATAACATACACGGTATAGTTATTACATACCCAGTATGGTTATATTTATTACATACACGGTATAGTTATAACATACACGGTATAGTTATAACAAACACGGTATAGTTAAGAAAAACACGGTACATTAAGCTTTAAAATAGGTCTGGAGTGAGAAGCTGACGAACCGTATTCTAAAATGATTTAATATTTACCAAAACTATACCATAATAAGATAAAGATTTGGATAAAAGATTATTCCAACCAATAAACCGATATTGTCTGGAAATTGTCTGAAAACCATAATAGAATAGAACATTCATTCATGTGTTAATGTTTTGCATAAGACAAAAGACAACGTTAACATGACATTCTTAACACAGATAATAGATATGTAAAAATGGGAGACAAGTATATAAAATAAATATACAAGAATAACAAGACAGAATTACGAGAAAGAAAAACGCGAAATCACCTGTGATTCCCAAAGCCGGATCTCGAAAGAGATACTTTGAACAGACTGTTAATAAAATGGACGTAAACGACAAAGGTAAATGAATATATATAATTGAAATCGTAATGAGTTGGAAAATCCAGAACAGTGAAAAAACTTCCAGCCTCCACCGGGACTCGAACCCGGGCTAAATATATATATTGTACTTATGTGGCTCCTTTAAGTTTGTCACTATCTCATATCATGATATACATGGTTTTTGTATTAGTGCTGTTATTACCAAATATTATAAATAGAAAGGTCAATGCTGAAAGAGAATGATGACGTCACTCACATACCCGTTATCGAGCTCTTATAAAAGATTAAAACGAACACCCACACGCGTACCCAGCCATCTGAGGGTATTTACAATACATTTACTTTATTAAACCGAAAGTGCGCCACCTAATCCGCTGTGCCTCGGAGATATGTTTGATGTGCCTAATGTTCAGCTTTTTGGAATTTTGTTAAACTGCATTGCTAGTGTATTCCTTTCTGAAAAAAAGAAGAATATTCATTATTTATCTGGTTTTAGAGGCGATGGCCCTGAGTAAGGAAGGGAAGGGTTAATTGTCGCCCTCAATGGAGGTATAATATCCCTGGCTTCGACCATATTGGCTCATGCATTTGAACTACTTGGAGTCACAGTATATGTATTTTATAGACCAATCAACATTAATGAAGGAGTCATTACTTCGTTTTACTGCTTTGTTGATCATAATTTCATTATTGAAAACCTAACAGATTGCTGGCGACTACAATAAAACAATAAAATCATTGTTTACATGAATATTCAGAATAAAATATGCATACCGTTCGTTTCCGTACAGATTTGACCTCCAAGCTTAGCGCATAATGCTCCTTAAATCATGACATACACACGCAATTTTTGTTTATAGATTACAGTAGAATCCAATCAAAACCTGCGGATAATGACCTAAAATATATAATATCTGTAAGAAAACTTCCAAAACACCGCCATTAACCCATGCTGTGATTTAATTAAGTTCAATTTAAAAACAAAATGTCCCTTGTAGTTTCTGTTACTTGTCATTCAGCCTCTGAAAAAATGCAGGCCCACTTACTTTAACACATTAAAGTAAAGTGATCAAGGGAATACAAACGTTAAAAATCGCTACAATTGAAAAAAGGACAATTTTCACAATTACGCTTTAAAGAACGACTTTCGGCACAAAATTAAAAACCGCAGTTGTTATCAGGCCATGTTGTAGTTTGATAAGACATTTAATTATTTTAGAAATGACCCTTTAGACAGGTGACTGGACTATTAAAAGTATAATACACAGACAATTAGGTCAGTTCTTCATATGCAATACAAAACTCAAAGGGGCAAAAATAAGACTATTATACGGCCTCAAATGACACAAATTTGTCAAGGGAAATAATGGTGTTGAATTTCATGAAAGGCTGCTCTCTTGTTTATATGAAGTTAAAACAATATGTTTGGGTTGCGTTATAAACATTAATAAAACATTGGATTAATATTTTAGGCCTGCACTGAGGAGGAGATGACGTCATTATCCCTGAAGTCTTAAAAGAGCATTCCCAGAGTTTTAGCATATTTTAAAGTTGAATATCTTTAAAACAAGTCTCAATATAGCTGTAGAAAGATATTATTAGCACTCAGATATTTTTTCTTTTGTTTTACTGAGACTATAATTAATCAATACCACACACTTCTGATTGAAAGTCATCTTTTGAAATATTATTCTAAAAATAACAGATAGATAAGATATACCACTAATACATTTTTGTCAATACCTCTAGCTTATACGGTAACGATGTTAATGCAGTCTCAAGTGTTTTAATTCAGTTTCACGACACTTTATTACTTGACGGATATGATTAGCTTCTTAATATCGTTAACCCGTTTTGGAGTCTCCACCACAAGGCCTTAAGTTGGGTTTTTCAGGCTGCCTACATTTACAGATCTATAACAGTAATTCAATACATTCCAAGTCACGATCTGAGTCCATTCCAACATCGCAGTATGTATAACTTTATGCACCATTTGTCGCCGTGCGTCAGTTTTTCACTTTAAAGTCAAACTGATACCCCATTTCCCCAGATGAAAATATGAGACATCGGAAAACCTTAATTTTCATATACAGGCCACTGTCGAGCATCGCTTCTATTGACGGATATACCATGTAACTGCATAATGCGACCTAAATTTTATTCACTGAATTCTCTATCATCGGAAGGGCCATTGCGTTATACAGAACCGACTATGCACGAATAGTGAAAGGTAAATTATACGAACATAAACACACAGACACGCAGACAAGCACACGCACATACAAACACATGAACACAGAAAGTGAAGAAAAGACATTTACTCAATTACTAAACAAATTAACACAATATTACAGGTAAAATTCCTTAAAATAAGTAAAAAAAATAAAAAGGACAACTTTAGACAATAAATTAGGTCTATAAATTAGTTATAAATTTAAGTTTGTGCTAATAACTACTTATGATGGATGATTCTGAGGTTGAACAAGGTGGAGGGGGTTGTTGGGGTGGGGTGGGGTGGGGGAGTGGGGAGTGGGGGAGTGGGGGATTGGGGTGTGTGGGAGTGGGGTTGCTCTGACTATTGAAGAAGCATGTTGAATTTGATATTTGTATTTATGGCAATGTAATATTAATCAAAGAGAACTTGCTCATTTAAACTCCCTTCACGAAGTTTCATTTCCGAGCAATTAGTAACTATATTTGGAGTTGGAAATATCATTGCCTACAGAAGCTCCTTCATACTAATGTTAATCACATGAAAAGAGCAAATCGGAGAATCTCGCCCAAACTCTACCAACTATTTTCATGACTTGAAATGAAAATTGAGCATAGCAAAATCTAATGAAATACATTATTATGGTATTTAGTTATCAAATAGTAAAAAAAAAAACTTCACCACAACTTTGCTTGAAAACTGTATTAAGGCCTACTGCAATAGTCGTCCGGAATAATATCTGCCCAAATTACTACTAATAATAATTAAATCAAAATTATCAATCGACAACTTGCCCACAACTAATCCATCAGCTTATCCGTACTTTAATTTAAAATTTAACAAAATGAAGCAACATTTGAAACGATCTGAAAATATGGTGAACTAACATAAGAACCAACCTATATTGACATGAACAGTTGTAAATGCGCCTTATAACTCCATTTTCTACCGTAATACTCAGTGAAGTCACGTATTTGATTTGTTGTCGGACAAAAACAGAGAGTTTACACATAGTTCCCGGATATTTCACTATCAGACGTGCTTCATTGTGTAGAAAACTCACTTTGGTTTCATCTCTTTCTTCAGCAGTTACCAAAAGTGGGTGTGGTTTCTCTGCCTGCAGTCACAAACCGCCCGCCTCGCACACCGACATGAATAATGCATTAGGAGGCGTGTATAAGCCTCAGGGCGATGTTTATGAATCTGCTATTAGTACTGAGTCACACGAAGTGCCGAAGCTAGCACGTTAGCTTTTCACACTCGGTCAAGCTTACATTGATTGTCAGTACTGTGTGTCTGTGTGTATTGTGTCGTAAAGACATTTGGCTTGCATTAATTCTGTATAGGTCAATGATAAAGACGGGCTTATCTCAAGGAGACCTCCTGAAGCAGAAAGATTTGAAGGGAAGCGCGCAGTTTTAATTTGCTCGGCTAGCTGGTATCAGACTCGACTCCCAGGTTCTCTCTGGCTTCAGAACGGATTGGAGTATTTTTTTTGCGCTCTCGATACAGGCTTCTAATTCGTGTGATTTCTTCTGTCTAATCTGTATAGAACATTGCACAGTACAGGACACACTTCAACCCGTCTTCGCTGCCTATCCACCGTCTTTCACCATTCGCTGTTCAGTTCTAGCCGTTTCTGGGAGTTCTTCTTTTTCAGAGACTTTTGTCGTTATTTTTACTCTCTTCTTTGTGTTAATTTTCACTCACCGATTTCCCGATGAATTTTACAAGCGCCATGGTCCCTGCCTCTCCCACCTCCCCGACCGTCTCGGAGAAGAAGGTACCACATACTCAGAAAGACACAACCTACACCAAAATATTTGTCGGGGGCCTTCCGTTCCATACGACGGATCAATCCTTACGGAAATTTTTCGAACCGTACGGCGAAATCGAGGAAGCTGTTGTCATAACGGACAGAAATACTGGAAGGAGTAAAGGATATGGCTTTGTGAGTATAATTCTTCTTGTCTTGCTTTTCGTTCAATTTTAATCACTTAATTTTGTGTAGGATTAATTTTTGCATCACTTAAATTAAACGTCTGGACATGCATATCTTAATTTCAAAGTGATAGCCGTGTGTTATAGGAATGGAATGTGCATGTACGCTGAATACAGTATACATATATCTATTAATGAGATAAGCGTACTGTCGCACTGTTCCAGTCAGCCATTGAGTATCATTGTAAACATATATAGTGTGCTAGACTTACAAAATGACAGCACGTACTTAATTATAAAGTTGTTTTCGATTGCATGTATTATCCCCCACCCCCCCCCCCACCCCACATCGACTCACACACACAAAAAAAAGAATATATCAATTGGACGAATCATATAACATTACATTGGAGGCCTGACATCCCCCCCCCCTTTACCCCTCCAGCCCTCACCTCACCAAGATGTACTTAGATTCAGTAGTTCGCAAAATTGTACATAGCCTATAGGACTAGTACTAAACATTGGACCTATACCCATTTCGCTTACAGTGCATAGTATAACCGGTATTGTGTTGTAGACCACACCGCGGCTTTTGGTGGTTGGAGGGG
>JAIPMN010005103.1:2541-12915 GCA_020650975.1 Apostichopus californicus
AAAATATTCAATAATGCCTGTCAAATAAAGGTACAAACCAACGTGATCCAGAGTAGTTAAGACTCACATCAACTTTTTTGATTAATAAATAAGTTAATTTGAATGATTAGTTCATGGGCATTCAATATTTAATTTGTTATTTTGAGGTTATCAGTAAGAGGCTGGTTTAGAAACTTGGTAGCTCCCTACATTTAAGGTACATTAATATTGCAGTACTCTGTCAGTAACTGTTGGCTGTATGTAAAAGGTAAGATTTTGCAGCTTAAAAATCTTTTGCAGGACTTTGCTTAAAATTAAATTGTGAGTTTTGTTGAAATACAAACAAAGACGTCATGGTGAAATTTGTCAAATGTAGAGATATTGTTTACAGACCTAACAAGATTGGTACCTCAAAACAAAGTTATGACTATTGAGACTCAGCATGTACTAACTGGGAATATACAAGTGACAATTAACTTTGAATATACAAACATTATTTGCATAGTAAATGTGTGAAGAAATTGTAGTTTTAGTGTGGGACTGAAGATACTGTTACATTTTCTTGAAGTAATGATCAAAATATATAAAAATGCATTTAAGAGCTCTAAGTTTCTATACTATGTTTTCATTCATCAACATTATGGCAGTTTTGAAAAGGTAACAGGTCATTTTGTCCCACTACCAGTTTGTCCCCAACCAGTTTGCTCCCAACTACAAATCCTTTCGTGCCCTCAAGTACCTAGCAGTTCACCAACTTGTCTTTCAAATTTGTACTTTCGAAAATTGCCAAATGCTGTTATATTAGAAATAACACTCAAATATTTGTGACAAATGGCATGTTAAGCAGATTTAGAGCGGAATATCATAGGTACGATATTGCTGAGAAGTGGTGAAAGCCAAATATGGGTCACCAACGTGCATACATTTTTTGTGATTTCAGTAACAACTGAAGTTTTAGTTTCATTGTTATGATATATAAAAACCTGTAATAAAGGACATGTTTCACACGAAAAATTTACTTAAGACAGCACAGGCTACTGATTTACACACCATCAATCCCAACAACCAATTAGGTGTCTAGCTGAGACTTGAAATCACATCCACAAAAGAAGGGTAATAAATTTGCAGAAAAACGCCAATGTAGTACATTCGAAACAAATTACGAATTTTCTAAAATACTTGAAGGGGCTAAGTGGTTATCAATAAGGGGCAACTGGTGGTGGGGAGGAAATACCATAAGCCTTTGACAATATTCTTAATTGACGATCTGCCAGACAATAATTCATGTTGATTAGAAAAAAAAATGACCTGCAATATCTAATTGTAGCAAAATCTTTCAGATTCTACATTTCCTGATTAGCTAACTTGCCAGTATTACTGGCAGTGATTATGTACTTTTTTCTTTTTAAAACGTATTTAAGATATTGTTGTCAAAAGTCATGTTGTACAAGGTTTTAATATTTATTTTTTAAACATTTTTATAAATAACTATATTTACTGGATAATGACAATTGAAAGTACAAAAAAAAAAAAAAACTGAAAAAAAATGTTAAAAGTTGGTAAAAGTTCTAACCTATATGATACAACAAAGCAAAAGCAAAAAAGTACCCCAAAACATTGAAAATGAAAGAAGTTTGCAAACAGATAAAACAAAATCATTTCACCTTTAAGAAAAATGAGAACCTTTAAAAAACCTGTAGAATGTGAATACTAGTTTGTGATAAGTCCTATATATGTATTTACACAAACATTGAGCATTGTAACAACATTTTATTTCAGTGTACACTTTCTTGGCATTTATAAGCCTAATATGTATGGAGTGCAGTTATACTTGTTTGTACAATCAAGGCAAATAATGGCTGACTGTGAGACAATGACCCTTGTGGAAAAGTATCTTCAATATTTGTTAGCACATTCCAATAAATGCTCTCCAAGTTATTGTCATAACTTCTCTTTTGATGCATCAATTTCAAAGCAGTGTATTTATTCAGTCCAAGTTTTCTACAATAGGCTAATTAATGATCTATGCTTCTACCAGTGATTTATGTATCTCACAATTTTAACTTACTCACAGTATGTTGATTTTGCAACTGCTTTTTTGGTTAACATATTGCAAAGAGATTTATTAAGTTAAGAAAAGCAACTGTGTTCAGAATGACTTACCATTTTTCCACAACTTATGAGATGGGAGAGATTTATCCGTTGCGAATCTTGTCCAGAATGAAAAAGGTTTCTGTATTCGCCAAAAATTGAGCAAGCTATTTAACACAAAAAAGTTTTACCTCCCGATGACATGTATCTGACATGCTCAGTTTCAACCAATGAACAACGAGCATTGTCAATCAATCAATCCACAAACTACACTGTGGGCTGACTATAGATATTACCCTGAAATACTTCCATAGGCTGACAGACACAGGCTACTGCAATTGCTTTAACGCTTAAAGTTGAGTCCAGCACATCTTCAATTAAGCTCTTTGTTGGTCAAGGGGACAAACAGGAAATGGTTACAGCTTGTTAAATGGCCTGAACAATTTTACGGTTGGGGGATTAAGAACCAGAATATAGGAAAAAAGGGAATCGCTTTTGAATTAAAAGTCAAGTCTTATTATTTTCAAAAGACACATTATAATCTTTACTTTGATCATAAACTTTACTTTGTAATGCAAGGGTCCTCTTTCAGCACATGGCCGTTATTAAAGGACCATATTGTGCTTGTGACATAGAAACCTTTGCCTTCAAATATAAAATTCTATCAATAGAAATGACACCATTCAAAATAATGTTGCTGGGCATCTGTACTTCTATAAAATGAAATCCCATACTAATAAAAAATGAAAATTGTTCTCGCTCATAAATAATTTGTTTTCCTAAATGTTTCAGTAATAAAACAATGCAACTGTCATAACATAAGTATCCCCCCCCTTCTCCCCTTGTTCCCCCCATTCACTCCTCTTCTCATAGCTCTCTTCCACCCTTTTTTCTCCACACCTTTCTGTCTTTGACCTTCTCCGGTTTATTCCCTACCCCCTTCCCTTAATCCTCTCTTTGTCCCTCCACTGTTTATCTCCTACCTCTCCTCTTCCCCTGCTGGTTTCTTTCTTTCTCTCCATCCCTTGTTTACTCAATCCCCTTACATCTTTCTCATTGTGTTCACCATGCTCATTAACCTGTCTGTATTCTGTGCGTGTTTTAGTCCCTTCTGTTACTGTTACCATGAAGGTCTGTTTTTACCTTCATGCTGTTACTTGTCATTTAGCCTTTGAAGAAGATCCTGCTAGGATCGAAACCTCAGGCCAACTTTACTTTTACACAAAAAGTTTTTTTTTTGGTGACATTTTAGTGAAACACTACTATTTTTGCTCTTAAGATGTAATGGCTGAATTTATGCATTTATTATGATAGTAAGAATTTTTTTACTCTAGCATGTGGTTAAATTAAGACACACTCAGTTGAGCAGGAGCCAGTAGGAGTCAGCCGAGCTAGAAAGTTAACCTTAGACAATTACAAAATCATAATATGCTTATAGAGTAGGAAAAATTGGGTTTCAGTCAATTTAGTTACTAATGGAAGATATGCATTCGTACTGTCTAACAAATGTGACATTTTTTTATTCAAGTTTTAAGAATCAAGTTTTTTTTATCATCATTTTTAATTCGTCAATCTTATTCTTCATTGGCATCACAACAGGAAAATGAAGCATTTTATTCACTAGTGAAATATTTGCATGGGCACTTGCCTCATGGCCCCTGGGCATGATGGGTGAGACCTGCCCCAGCTGGCCTACTAAGTGGGGAGGGTCATAAGGATAGGAGAATTGTTTTCAACAAGCCTGAGGAAAACTAGCTATAGACTCAAAATGTCAAAAAGGTACGTACATACTATTATGAAACCTTACAGGCAATTCTGCTGGTATAACGGGTTACACCGTAACCGGTTTTGACTATAGCCCAGCGGTCCATGAAACAATGCATGGGGGGGTATGGATTATGATCATGCACCCCAAACTAGAGGGGTGGACCGTGGTTGTGCTTGCCCCGCCCCTCCACTCTGCTCTTCCCATCTTAAAATAGCGTGCACTCCAAAGGAAAAAAATAGCTTAGCATAAGAAAACAAGAGAAGCGCATGGTGGCCGAGTGGTTAATGCATTGGTTTTATATATGATCTCAGGATTCCGGTTCGATTCCAGCTCTCACCATTATGTTGTGGGCTTGGACAAGGTACTTTTATATCGACTGCCCCTCTCCATCCAGGTGTATAAATGGGTACCTGTGAGGTAACTTAGGCGTGTGCGCTGGATTCTGGGCAGCCATCCTGATGACCAGGGATTCAAAGTGCTTTGAGATGACTGTGCCATATAAAGCGCTATACAAAAACTAACATAACATTACATAACAAATCATCAAGCAAAATTACTCAGAAGAAAACTTAAAAATGGTAAGTCGCAATAAGGCGGAATTGTGCGGAGATTAATAATACAGAATAGTGTCACTATAACTAATAGTGAATTAATAGTTACTACCATCAGTGACCAATGCCCAACCCGCCCCCCCTCTCGTGCTTCTTCAACCGCCGTCCCCACCTATCTTGACCCTGGCCTCGGTCCATTGTCAAACCCTATCCAGGAGTTTTGGGGCATATGTATAAAAAGCTTGAATCTTTTTTAGAAAGTCGGGAGGTTAAAAGGGCCAAGGCACAGGACGACCCTAGTGGTGCCAGTTTAACCGGCACCCTGACCCAATTGTAAATATGCTATCGCAGTTGCCCGAGGGACCAGGGTATATGTTGAGGCCCGCGGGAAAATAAACTCGAAAAAAGACCTGCGTATCCGTCGCTGCATCCGTCCCCTATAGTTAACGGCATATGTTTAGGAGGATATTCGTCCGAGGGTTTTGATCCAGCGGTAATTGTCTAGGGGGTATTCATCCGAGGAGTTAGTTGTCCGGGTGGGTAGTTGTTGGGGGGTTTGTCTTCGGGGTATATGTCCGGGGGTATCTGTCCGGGTGGTAGTTGTCCTGGGGGGTAGTTGTCCGGGGTGGTATTTGTTCGGGGGTAATTGTCCGGTGGGTAATCGTCAGGGGGATTATTGACTGGGGGGTAATCTTCCGGGGGGTATTAGTCTGGGGGTATTTGTCCGGTCACGAGTATCACGGGGAGGACACCATGTCCCATTAATTGCATGCAAAACAAAGGGATATTGTTCACAGTCCTTACAAATGGGGTGTATGTTAACCTCTACATATATATAGTGTTATCAGATATGGCATTAATGTTTTAAAGGTATATATCTGGTGTAAAGGAAAGAAATGCAAATAGATAAGGGAGGCAGCTCCCAGTAGTATTTTGCATTGCTTCACTGCACGCAAGGGTTGGAGGAGGGGGAGGTTAGGGTGGGGCTGGACACAAGGAGAAAATGTATCAAATTTGTGTAACATTATATATAGGCAAAGTTATTGTAGTGAAATATCCTACAATACTAACTTTGATGTAATGTCCAGTCTACACATAAATAAAAGGAAGGTCAGCACACCCCTCCCATTAACAGCATGACAAAATAAAGAGCAATAATTGTGAAAGAAACAAAATTATGCAATTATTTAGGGAAGAAGCTCTCAATGTGTTTTTGCATTGGTTCACTGCATGCTAGGGGGAGAGGATGGGTAAGGGTGGGCCCTGGACACAAAGGGTATGTTTTGGATTGGTGTAACATCACATATAGGCAAAGTTATGTGTGACATTATCCTGTAATACTAACTTTGTGCAGGTAACCCATAGACAAAAGGAAAGGCAGCACACCCCCTTCCCCTTAGTTGCATAAAAAACAAATGGAAATGATTCACAGCCCCCCCCCCCCACCCAAAAAAGGGTGTTTATTAATCTCCACATATATTTAGTGTTATTAGAGTTAGCACTTATGCTTTGAAGGTATATCTGGTGTGAAAGGAACAAAATTATGCAATCAATAAAGGAGGCAGTTCCCAATGTGATTTTGGATTGCTTCAGTGCATGCCAGGGATGTAGGGGCGGGGGTGGACACAAAGAGGAAAATGATTTTTAGTGGTGAAACATTATATATAGGCAAACTTATTAGTTAATGCTTTAGGAATACTAAGTTTTACGACAATGTACAGGTCACATAGAAAAAAATAGGGCGGAAACCCCCTCCACCTAGTTGCATTAAAACAGCAGGAAAAGCCTTCACTGTCCAAAAAGTGGGGTGCATGTTAACCAGTATATTTATTGTCATCAGATATTGCATCAAAATTTTCAAGGGCTATTTCAGTTGTGAATTAAAGTAACAAAACTATGCAAATAATACGGGAGGTAGCTCTCAATTTGATTTTGCATTGGGTCTGCATAGCACGAGATGGAGAATGGGTAAGGGTACAGATTGAAGAAAAAGGGGAAGGTGTTTTGAAATATCGAACACTGTTAATGGGTGGGCAGGCTTTGTACCTCCCCCTATTTGCAAGACAGATACATTGGTTCACTGCATACCAGGGGTGAAGGATGTGTAAAGGCAGCGATTAAGAGAAAGAGGTTTTGGAGTAGGTTCATTTAGTTTATAAATGGTATAAGTGAAATATCCAGGACTGCTACTACCTTGACCTGAATGGACAGGTCAGCCACTGAAAAGGGAGGGTGATACATAACACCTCTCCTTAGGTAAAAAGCCAAGGTAAATTGGACAATTTTAACGCCCCTCTCCTATAGTATAGGGTTCAATCATGGAAAATAAACAATGAAGCTGTTTAAAACTTTGAAAAAACACATTCCTCTCCAGTATAAATGTAGAAAAAGACAAGGATGGGGAAATGTACTGCAAAGTGAATTACTACATTTTCCATCTTGTTCCATCTGGTTGTCTACATAATCTACAAAAGATTACAAAAGCACAAACACAAATGAAGACATACTACATGTTATTATAATTGTCACATTTTATTAACGTACACAAAGGGTTTTACTTGTGTGATGTAATCCCAAGAGGATTGAATGCAAAGCATTTGGACTGGCAAGATGTTACATAATATTTCAATTGTGAGTTAACAAATATTCAAAAGTAGGACAGGTGGATGAACCATTAATGAATGGGTCTATTATGCATATAGGACAATACCAATTTGTGACAGTTCACCTTAAACAATACCCGAAACAGAGGACTGCATCACTATGAAATGCTTAATTTAGGCAGAATTCTGGCCTTGAAATCTTATAATACCGGTGTAACAGGAAATTCCCCCTCCCCCTGAAAATTTCCCCCCCCCCAGGGGGGGATTTTTCCTAGGATAAAATTGACCCCCCCACCATAAGCATGATCAATTTTCCTGCCAGCACCTGCAAGTCTTTAGGTTGCAATGAATTTCATAATATTCCTATATTCCAATAGGCGATATCTCAAATTCAGTGTATGATGAGATGGTCGATCGCTTGTTCATGGCAATTAAACGCTAGGAATATATCCTTCACGTATTCGCAACATTTTTTTAGAGGCCAGCAAACAGTTAGTTGCAAGGATTGGTGCAATTTAGCCAGTTGAGAAAATTAGTAGCCAACTCCCAATATCCAATTTCATATCAAGGAGTTTACACTGTGTTAATCCAATCGCTTTTGTTTCCATTTCCTTCACAGACCAACCCATTCAACAAGTCCTATCAATAAAGTTAGGAACCACTTACTGCTCCAAAACAGCTTTTTGGCACCCACAACATCTCATACCAAGACATTTCCTCTGAATATCCTTATTGCAGGAATGATATATTCCAAGTTCATGCCCAAAAAATGTTAAAATCTCCTTATTATAGTTCCATGATGAGATATCCTTGATAGGTGTACAAAAATATAATTAACTAGAATTACATGAAGGTGGGGGGAGAATTTTTCCAGGTTGGGGGGAATATTTCCTAGGAATAATGCCCACCCGGGGGGGAATATTTCCTGGGAAATCTCCACCCGGGGGGAAAATTTCCTAGGAAATATTCCCCCCGGGGGGGAATATTTTCAGGGGGGAAAAATCCTGTCACACCGGTACCACAAAATAGCGGATATGAGCCTAATTGTTTCCTTCTGTCTTTTATATAATTATTTTTTTTATTTTATCTTTTATTTTCAAGCTTTCAGGTTGCTTTCTTTAACTTGCAAACCTAAGGGTAAAATGTTTTATCAGGGAATCTGGCTCCACAAGACCACTTAGGCTTGACTACAATGCCTTTTGTCCTTCATAAATTGTGAATGAATTTGAACATGGGATTGTCAGTGCAGGCCATAAAAGTCCTAGTGTGCTAGACTGAGTAGTACTCCAGCTACTTGGAATGATTATAGACAACAATGCTTAATGCGTAATTTTTCAGACAGTTATTTCAATTGTTAACTTTACTTTAAAAAGTGCATACATGATCCTTAACATACCAAGTATAAAGGCACTTTCAGTGTGCATTTAAATAAACAAATTACATCTGAATGGTGGGACTATCTATATCATATATTAAGTCACTCTCAATATTGACTTGCACAGTAGGTTTGGTGATTTCTTTTCATGCGAAGGTGATCAAAGATAGCTGCAATACATATGCATGAAATGAAGAATGCATATGTACCGGTATGCTATTTCTTTAACATTAAGTGACGTACATGGTGGCTGCAGCACAAAATGCATGAAATGAAGAATTCCAATGTTTGACACTATGCTTGGTTAACACAGAATGCATGAGATAATTAATTTCAATGTGTGACAGTATATTAGGTGATTTTTTGAATGCATTTGAATTATGTTAACTATGGCAACACTGAATGCAAATGTCATATATTTTTAGGAAAATCCTTGTTGAATAATTGAAGTCAACAATGCAAAAACAACATGGCAACTAGTAAAAGTGTAGCATTGCAACATGGGATCTAAACATAGCTCGAATAGGAAACTCAGTACAACTAGATACGAATATGAGTACATTACAATAACGGGTAATGCTAGACGTATCATAAGAGTACATAATAACTATAAATAAATATCCAATGTGGGTTCTCGTAAGACCAAATAACCTAAGTACTTTCAATACTCTCAATGTAGGTTAAATCATAACAATAATAATGACAACGGTTGAGGGCATTATAAGTGCCATAATCAACATTATAAACATACTATAATACAACAGGGTAACAATAATAATGATCTCACCTGTAGACTCTCTATAGCCATTACAGGTACAAAACGTTGAATTAATAACTTAAGTCTGTGTGCATGTAGCCATCACAGGGACAACATGATAAATACAGTCTGTGAACATTCGGCAATCACAGGGTAAAATACAGTAAATAGTAAATACAACACAATTACACTTAATGAGGGCTTCTATACATTCTGTGTGCACATTGCCAGCACAGAACTAACATGAATACATTTGCAAGTAAAATACACTATGTATGCACAATGAAAATAAATAGGCTACTGAGGGGTCTCGGGCAAAGTTAAAAGATGAACTCTTACCTGTGTAGAAATTAATAGAATTAATTTCTAATGAAAACTGGTACAGCCAGGTGCATGGCAGCTTGGAGTGTCTTGGCGAATGGTAGAGTTGCTTGCAAACTTGGCTGCTTTAAACCATTCTTAGGACAAAGGGAAGGTTGTTATCCCACCCTACCAGACAAGATTTTACTTAGACTGGCTACCAATACTCCAGGAAGTAGATAAACTGTCTTCCCACATCTTTAACTTACTCCACCAGAGATTACAGAGGGTGTGAACAAACTTACTACACTTAAGGGAGAATAAAACAAGGCCTGGTCTGTTAGTGTTGTGAATAACAGATAAACTATCACTAACTTAGCGTAACCTAAGAATAACCTAAGTGTGAAGCCAAACCACATAAACTTAGTGGTCCTCTTAGCAGGAAATAATCCACTGAGGGGTAATGCACACAGTCCACTGACTCTGTGAGCGTTACCAGAAAAATACCACAAAGAGATAAAAGGAAAATGGAAAAATAAAAGTGAAGGGGAAAGGTATATTATACAGGGGGAAAAACTATAGACACTACTATTGGGAAATATTAGGGGTGCTACAATAGCAAGAACATACAAACATTTCTAAGTTAATTTCCGATAAATACCATCATGTTGGCTACAGTCGAAGTGAAATTCGTTTACACAACACACGATATTTGAATTATTTAAATGGTAAACATATACCCAAGGTAAACATAGACCCCAGCTACCATCCACGAATGTAAACATATGCCCGCATTTATAACTATATATATCTATATATATATCTATATATATATATATAACTATATATATAACTATATATATAACTACATATAACTATATATAACTATATATAACTATATATATATAACTATATATATAACTATATATATAACTATATATAACTATATA
>JAIPMN010005106.1:0-13869 GCA_020650975.1 Apostichopus californicus
TTGCTGTTGACAATATAACCAACAGGAACAGTTGACTTCCTCCTAGGTTACAAACATCAGCAATTACGACTCATATAATGATCTTCCAATAACAGAAACTACAAACAGCCAGCACCTCCTTCCCTGGCAATGTCAATCACTTTGACCTACTCCAAAACAGAGCCAACACAAGTCATATGCAGGAATGGCCTAACTTCCAGGGACCAAGTACCAAAGTAAACTATTTCATATGCCACAGATTCCCTACAACTCCTACCCCCCCCCCCCCTCCGTTCCTTCCAGAAGCAAGCAAGAAGGTCCCATGTCAGTCTCAAAACAAATTGCAAGGAGCCTAGTACTCTATTCCTATTTGCCCTACAGTCTGCTGGTCAGAGTCGTCTGGAGGTGCCGATCACCAATACAAACAGCTATGGGAACAGAGCATTTTGCATGGCTGGGCCCTCTGGAATGAGCTGCCAGCTGAACTCAGAACTGTTTCTAGTCTTACGACATTCAAGTCAAAGCTGAAAACCTACCTTTATAGACAGCATTACTGCAATATATAAACTGTGTATTCAACTCTATTCATGTGCAGTACTCCAACACACTCACTTATACTTCATAGTTCATACTCATTTTTATTGTATTTTATTCTGCAGTCATTACTACATATTATGTGTCATATATTTTCTTACTGTTACATAGCGTTTTAGAGCACTTTTGTGGATTTTGCACTTTATAAAATGAATTATTAAAAAAATAAATTATTATTATTCACTATCAGTGTGTTAAAAAAGCAGGAAATCCCAAGCTAGACACAGAATACTTGGCGGAATGTTATAGTATCAACACATTGATAAAACTGAAGGTTTACTCCACGCTGCATCTCAAAAAAAAAGTCAGCTTATCAGATAACTACTGTTCAAGTTAAGTTTTCATATTAACATATTTATTAGATATTGGAATTAATGTTTATTGGCCCACTTTTTTTTTTTAAGTAACTGAATTATGTAGTGACACAAATATTGCTAAATATGTTGGAATGGTCACAAAAATTTTCAGAAATGTCATATGAGCTGTATAGGACTTTTCAAAAGCTATGGTAAACATGATTGCTGCACTTAAATAACTTCTTTGAAATAATTAATAATTGTAACTGATCTTTGAACTAAAAGAGCTAAGACAGATATTTTGTACAGTAAAGTGAAACCACATTTAGGATTAAACTTGTTGTAACAATTAGAAGCAACATCTTTAAAGCTCTGTTTGAAAGTTTTAAAAAAAATATGAGGTTTACAACAATTTTACAGAAAATTGTGAAGAGTACCTGAGTTTCAACATACATTTGTTTTTGGTAGTCATTAATTAATTGGTTAATTGACGATAAACCAAGTCCTATAAAATTACAAGATATCATCGAAGATCATAGATTATACTACTCTGGGAAAGTACTGAATTTTTATTGCAAAATTCTGCATTCTGTTGCAGTAACACTTTCAATCAATATCTTTGTTTTGGTTCTTCTTCTGAAGTTAGCGAGGTTAATGGCTGATCCAGCCACCTGGACCCGACATTGACGATATTTCTTCTGTTCCCACTGACCCCTGTATTTGATATTTCCTTCCAACTACCTTTAGATGTAAAACCTGTCAGTACTCAGGAAGTACACATGGTCTGCACCAACTAAGCACTGCAGCGAGGATGTACAGTAGTAAATACACAGTAGTAAATACACAGTAGTAAATATACAGTAGTAAATACACAGTAGTAAGTACACAGTAGTAAATACACAGTAGTAAATACACAGTAGTAAATACACAGTAGCTGCATGCATGGGCACTGATCTACTTTTATGCTTGTTTACAACTACAACAGCATTTTTGATTTCATAAAGTCAACAGAATAAACCACCGATGAGCTCCTTTAATGAATCAAGGCATCAATATTATATTTTATATTAATTTCCTAAGTGGCTTAATTCACCATTTGAGACAAAATGATACATCTGTAAAATAATCTTAATTCTACTGGTTTCTTCAAAGTGAAAGAAAGGTGGGAGTTTCAAAAGTATGTGACACGGATTATTCAGAAGAAAACTCACTTTCAAAAGTCTACAAACTTTAGAGCTTGTTACTGTTATGAGATATAAAATACTGATATTGATTCAGTCTACCTTGAATTTATGTATGTTGCAAACTAACTGTGATATCTCATAGGGCCAACATATTGCATTTTTTGTCAGTTTCATTGTTTCTTTGTCTTGGTTTTCATTGTTTTGCAAATGGGGGCCCACGACCAACGATCAACATTATAAAGAAACATTCCATGATACAATTCAGTAAATTTTCCAACGTTTCAAAATCGTTTCAATTTTACAAGAAATGCTTCCAAATTCCTCACTCCTGCTGAGAAACAAGACACTGATCAGTTGGAATATCCTTACAACAGGATCTGTTTTAGAATTTCATGCAAAATGGCAACCGTCAAGTATAAGCGAGAGCAAGATAAGCATCCTCTACCCTCAGTCAAGTACTGAGATCCTTGGTTTTATTCTTCATATCATAACAAATCTATTTACTATCAACAATATTCTAGCAGAGCACCCTAAATCATGTGAGCTGATATACTTGGTTTTATTCTTCGTAACCATAACAAATCTATTTACTATCAACAATATGCAAAATGGGTGATTTAATAAAATACAATATTATAGAAATTCAGCATTCTTGACAAAAAAAAAAAGTTTAAAAATACATTCAAATGTAAATCCCTGTCAGCACAATAAATGTGACATAAGAAGAAACAATCTAAATCATGTTTTTGAAAGACTCTTTGTTTGTTTTTTTAATATCTTATGTTCATTCTTAGGATCAAGGATCAATATCTCACAGGCTTAATACTCAGACTCTCACGTCTCCTAGCAAAACATCTGGTAAATTTGTTTTCTTTGTCTATGGACCAAAAAACTTTCAGCTCGAGTGTTTGACCTCAAGTACTCTACAGATGAAGCTATTAAGGACTTCTCAAAACGCCATTGACAATGTAATAACCATTAATTGGTGGAGACGTTTGTTTTGACTGGTGTGCTCTTCTTAACCACAGGAAAACAGGTCATGAGACAGAGCACTGGCATCAATGCTGATACTCAAACAATATCAACAGTCTTTGTTTCTGGGTGGAGCTAAAACTGCTGATCACCTTGAGGTTGTAAATGTTTACAACATTACTCACATTGGAAGTAGTACAAAGAACTGAAAACAAGGAACAGCAATAACAGGGATGAATATTTTAATCTATCTTGGAAGAAAATAATCAACTTCAATGTCAAACTTGGTAGGTGAAACTCTAGTCTTAATATTATCTGGGAAGGGAATAAAATATAAACAAGTGGTGCATCAGGGGGGGTCACTGAGTGGTGAGTCATGGAAGGACAAATAAGATATTGCCTGTCATTGTGACTCACTATGTCCGATGTCATAGAGATAACTAATAATAGAGATAACACAGGGTATAAGACTTGAACAAGTCTAACTATGACATCATCAAGTCACATGTGCATACGTAACTCATGTTTCTAATCTCCTTATTTGTTACATGTTTATTTTCTGTAAAAAGGAGATGGGTCTTGCAAATGCTGAAATCTTAAATATAGTGTCCTAACCATGACTTTGCTAATAATATCATCGCTGTTACCTTGAAAAAATACAAAGAGAAAATGAAAGATTTCATATCCTAACAACACTATTTGACATCACAGATATTTACAATGACAGCTCCCAGAAAATGTCTTTTAAATCATGATATCATCATGATATCGCCTTAATAGTACAAGATATTAAATAGCTGGAATTTATCATCACAAAGATTAGACGGCCATCACATTTATAAGATGATGGTTGGCAGTGGCGGAGCGTCCATACAGTCAGGGGGGCGGATGACCCCCCTGACAGACTCAAATGGACTGCTGGCGCCCTTTCCAGCTTTTTACCACTTTTTACTTATTCCTGATTATTGACTTTTTTATTGTGCTCTCATCTACCTTTTGACATTTGTCACATTATCTGCAAATTAGCAAGGCTTGGAAAGGGTCATTTCCGGCGATCTAGGGAGTATCTTTACTCAAAAAATTTCTGTACGCTCCGCGCCAACCTTTGGTGGCGCTCTTCTTAGATAGTGTCGAAAGAGCCCCTACAGAACATTCTCGCCCCCCTGATCAATACCCCTAGTTCCGCCACTGATGGTTGGGTTTTGTGTCTCCTTTGACTGTCTGGGATGATTATCTGCTTTTAACTTTATACTGATATTGTACTAATCATTACCAATAACACGTTCTACAATAGATTTGGTCGAAAGTGGAGTGTTGTCTACATGCAATGCATGCCGACCCTGCAACCTTCTACTTGACAATTATTTTATTTTGATCTATTTTTGTTTTGTTTTGATAAAGAGGGGGATAGTTACTTCCAAATGTTGATATATTCCTGTCAACTAGTTGTTGTGATGGTATCAAACAATAACCTTGGCTGATCAATCTAAAGGTCGTCTTGTCCTGGATGATGGTCTCTACATGCACCTGCTGCGTGGTCCACACTTGGGTATTAACCATGGAACTACTATATATGCTGCTCCATGGTAAGTATCCAGTTTGTTGATAGTATATTGGTAGCAAAAACATATTAAGGAGAGGAAGTATAAGTCCTAAAGGGTGCTACTGCATGACCTGGCAAAGCTTACATTTACAGTGTAAACAAAAGCTACCTCAATAACAGGAAGCTTGCCTCTATTTTCACATTGGTCACAAAAACTTTCACAAGACTTCTACAGGCAGTGAGTGGTGGTATATATAGATATGCAAAACAAAATATTTAACATACTAACCAGTTTTGGCACTTTTTGTTTTCGAAAGGTTTTTTTTTGTTTAAACAAAAAAAAGGTTGTATGTGACTCATACTAATGTACTAATCCAAGTCTGAGTTACATATTTGCCAAAGTTCCATGGAATTATTCCATTACTACCTTACTTTCCATGAAACACACCATACCTATATTTAATGTTCTTTGGGTTTAAATTCTTTCCCTTTGGAGGATGTGGGGGGGGGGGGTTGTTTGGTAAATTTACTACAATAGTTCCATCAGGAGCAACAGTTGGATAAGGATGTGCAGTGTGAAAAAGGTTCACTCTAGACACTGTACTGTGATGTGGGGGGGGGGGAGGGGGAGACAGGTAAGTTACAGTAATTATGAGCAAGGAAATTACTACTGCTCCTTCAGTGTGATGCAGAATACAGGCTACTGCATAATACAACCAGGGAGTTTATCACAGGGCCACAAGAGATGGCCATAGGTACAGTAGGTCCATCTGGTTTCCCATCTTTCAGTTACCACAAGATTTTGAAATGAAAGACACAGTTATACAGGTGTCACAGATCATGAAACAGCACAACTACTAACCTATATTAAGTGTGGCTTCCTTCAGATACTTAGTACATATACATCATCATAGTAGAATTTGGCCTATTCTTAGTAAACTCTTTCACATTGTATCTTGTTCTAGTACTCACATGAATGTCACAAGAGGCATTGTGATATCAATTGCAAACAATAGTGAGCATGATATGATCATTAAAACAATGCCTGACACAGTGTTGCAACTTTAACCCTGCTAATATTTAACCATGAATATGCAATATGGTCACAAATACTGAATATTCATTAAACTAATACCAAATACTAATTTAAAATTTGCCCCAGACAAAACTGAAATAAAAAGGAATAACAATACATAATTAACTGTTGAGTACCAACAACCACAATTAAACAATGCATCTAATTTCTAAATCCATATTTAATTATATCAGGTACCTGGCTGTTAGAGTAGAGTTCTTCTGAGCATACATGTGTTCTAGATAAATATCTAGGTGTACAAAGATAACAAATGCTTAGTCTACACAGGAAGGACATCTTTTTTGAAATTAATTGCACACAGAAGGTAAACTTCTCCTGTACCTCAGTGTTGCCCATTACCTTGTAACTGAACAAACAACTAGAAAGTTAATAACAATTGGTAACTTTTACTGTTATATTGTACATTTCTATATCAGAATCCTGTATAAATGTATGACCATTTTTGGTTTCTTACTAACAGGCTTTGTTCTGTGCATAAATACAATTCTACAAGTTATACAATTGATGCAATATGCATGGCTACTGTACATAGCTCTGACAACATTGGATACTAGTACACAATGAAGACACGCCTGTGGCAGTGGAAAAATGTAGCCAGAATTCATTAATGTAGCAGCAAGCAGCAGAAGAAATGTTGCTGTTATTAAAATAGCTGGATATGTTTCCACCATCACTCACTAGTTGCACCAATATCCATATAAATATTTTGTTTGTATTAGGGTCATAATGGATGCTGCAAACCTTGGAAAAGTAGAAGTACCTTCTAAACAAATATCAACACTGAGTCAAGGCCCATATAAAACTTTCACATCATATGCTTTCATAGCATATACCTAAAGCCTCACAAAATAGCATGTGCCTAAGAGCCTCCTTCCATAGCATGTACCTATATAAATCTCCTTTAAAAACAAGTACCTACTGTATAGCCTCCTATCAAAGTATGTACCTATAGCCTCATTTCATAGCATATATATATGCTATGAAATGAGGCTATTGGTTATATCTTGATAGGAGGCTATAGGTATACCTATAGACTCACTTAATAGAATGCACCTATAGTCTCCTCTAATAATATGTACATATAGCTTCCTTTCATAACATGTATCTATAGCCTACTTCCATAGCATGTACCTATAGCCTCCCTTCTTATCATGTACCTATATAGCCTCATTTCATAGCATCAACGTGAGCCTCCTATCATAGAATATACCTAGTAGCTCAAATACATAGCATCAATTGACCTAATATCTCATCATAGGCAAGTACATATAGCCTTCTTTCATAGCATGACCCTATGACCTATTTGATAAACACATTTGCGATGATGGTGTAATTTTCACGTCACGTACGTCACGTAACTGTACCTCTTGGGCTAAAGGAAACACAGCCTACATTCAAACAGTACTATCAAATTGTGAAATCTTTCAATTGGAAGGAGAAAAAAATGGTGCTGCTGTTTAAAACTGCTTAGATTAACCAGTGCAAGTATCCATGTTACATTTTAAACCACGTACAGAGACGACTCGTGAGGAAAGAGTTAAGCTAGCAGTCTTTCACTTCAAGTTTTTGATACTTGAAAAACATCCTGTGTATGTTTCACTTCCTGTAATGTCACTCGAGGTCACTTTTAAGAGGTAAAATGAAGCTTCCTTCTTCCTTTGAAAATCTTTTTATCTCTTAGATCAAGGCAAGGTTTCTACAAATTCACAATCTATCTTCAAATAAAGACCAATAAAAAAAAAACTATAAATTTGGGAATGCATGAAGGTAATAGAACAATACAAGAAATTTAAACAAGAAATTTGTAGTTTGTACGAGAAGAAACTTTCTATGAGGGTAATGAAGGTGTATGACACTGAGTTGTATTAATGTGTTCAGAGTGAGCTATTACTCACAACACTCACAAAGGAAACACCTCACACTGAGGATCAAGAAATGTACAAGTTGGCAAACAGACAGTTCTTTCGTCTTGTAAATTTTCTCCCACATTTAAAATTCTCTATTTGTGTCACAGTGCAAATAAGGTCGCAATAATTACTGACTTTGTAAACATCATTTTCTTATTTATACAAAGTTAGAAGACGGGTCGTAAACAGTCAGTAAAGTCCTTGAACTTTTCATTGATTTAATTCATGCATTTTATTTACTATACAGCAGGGATTTCAGCAGGTAATGAGATGTAAATGATGTAAATGTCTCCTATGAAAATTCATTCCCACATGGATGTCATCAAAGAGTATGTTATTTTCCATTCGAGGTATTACTATACATTGTATATATTTCAATTCTAATTTTTTTTTTTTTTTTTAATTATCCAAAATCACATAATTTGCAGCAAAAATGGGGAGAGGATTCTTACCTTCATGAGACTACCATCGGATGTACCCATAATTGCTATGGTGTCGTTTCCGTCTACAGCAACAGCGATGGATGTGAATTGGAAATCTTCCCCACCACCTAACAAGTAATCTTTAGATACTGCCTTCACATTCATTTCAACTGGGTGTAACTGTCCTGTACCGCAAAAATCATCAGAGATGGGAATACCCTGGAGATGATAATTACAATATTCAGAGAAATTATGTTAATTTAACTAATGAGTAAAAATGAACAATGGAAAAAAATGAAAGGGAAATTGTAAACAATTGAAAAGAGCAAAGACATATTGGGCTAGATTTACATATTAAGATGGACACTCCTATTAGAGTGTCTGGGAAATGATATGGATTATGAACTATTTTTGACGTTTTGGTACATCTGAGGCTCAATAACACCACGCACCTTGTAGTTCACTGTACATCTGAGGCTAAATAACACCAAGCACCTTGTAGTTCACTGACAGCTATTTACTACCATGATGATGAGTATAGTTAACTGATTAATTAATATCCAGACCAATTAACTTCATTTCAAACCTGTACATTATTTACATCAGTATTGTCTTTGGCAAAGAGTGGTACAACCTTTCAAGAATATTATAATAATCTACTGAAGGTTTTTCACCTTCTAAACTATTCTCAGACATTTCCGCCATTTATCGTGAGCATGGTGTTGAACCCTGTGATAGATTACCAGGACTGAGGGCGGATCAGACATCGCACCTGGCATTAAAGTTGTAATTGGAAAACGAGAGACCTAGTATTAGGGTTGACCTTTAACTTCTACTATTGTCAATTAGGAGAGTAATTTGCCACTTAAGTAGTAGGCATTAGTAGCAGTGCTGCATATGACACTAAGTTAAAAATGGTTTCATGCCTTTTCCTCTAGTAAGAAAAAACCTCAAAATTAATATAACGCTTAACACACCGAGCTCAGGATCTGATGCTTAATGTTAAGTTGGACTGGGACATATTACAATAGAGACTAAATTAGACGATTCAGGAAAAATCGTTTAAGAATAGTGGTCACAAACATGAGCGTGACCATTATTTGACAGTTTCTAGCATCTTTTGGCACAATACAGATGACCTCTAAACAATAATTAAAAATTACTGTGGTGTTGAACTCACTGATACCAGGCTACACAGTGAATCTGACGACATGTACGGTAGTCCCTGGCTTCCCTGTTTCTTATCGAAACAGTTTTGCAGCCCACGCGTAAACTTCTGTGTTATCGTTGCCATGGTATATACACAGAGAGCTGAATTGGATGAGGGGTGATTACTGTCCTCTTCTTCACTCGCTGCGAAGACCCCATATAGAACTTCGTCTGACGCTTCTACTTCTAGATCGCTTGCGAGAACTTCACCGGCGTACCCAACGTATGCAGCTTGAAGCAGATTATAAACTGTGCTCTTTTTATTCCTCTGGCGACAAACCAAGTCCATTTCTATGTATGAGTAGTAACCTGCAAGTAATATAGAAAATTATTCAGTGAGTAAATAGCAGCTGAACGAAATCATGTTGGTTTTAAATGACATAGAAACAGATCCGTTTGCTTTGTTACGTCTCTTTCTACAGATTTGAAAGAATATGCGATTATTGATGCTTTGAATTCCATAAGTTCAAAGTTTATGTGTGATATATTCAATGTTTGAAATCTATTCACTTCGAATGATGAAGGTTATAGGCTTCACTTCATGAATTCACAGAAAGGTCTGTCATCTAATTAAGTTAATGATTTGACAAATCTTTTCTGTAAAATTCTACAACGTGAACTGTACCATAAATAGTGTAACATTTAAGGTTACCAATGGTACGTTACATTGTTCTACTAGTTTTCCTTCAAATCAACTAATAAATTTTCAATATCCCTTCCCTAAAGGACCTCAAGACACCTTCACTTGTACCCAAAAACAATACACTTCTAAACTTTATGCATATACAACACCAAGTATGAGGTTCAGCCAAGCTTTTACATTTAGCACATTTACAAAGGTTTCAGACTTTGAACTCTGTTTATCTCAAGTGAACTTTGACCTCTTCAAAGAGCAACAAAGACATTGTACTCATCAAGTTGGATGTACCTTAGAATTATGAGGTTACTCAAAGCTTGGCTTTTGAAGTTACCACGTTTACAAAGATTCAAACTTTAACATCTTTTGTCCTTAAATGTGACCAATAACCTCTTCAAAGAACACTAGGCTATTGCTAAGGTGGATATTCATATCATGTATGAAGTTCATCCAAGTTTTATATTTGGAGTTATCAAGTTTACAAGAATGGTTTACTCTGATATATCTGTTGACCTCAAATAACCTTTAACCTTCCAACACGATGAAAGCAACCGAAAATTTTTACTAAGGAGCACCTACATACTTGTATGAGATTCATTAAATCTAAATTACTGAGTTAGCTTGTTTAAAATGTTTTCAGATTTTGCGAACTGTTGACTTCAAATGACCTTTGACCTCCACCATAGCTAATCACCGAACAGTACTCATTAAGATCAGCCACCATTAACTGATAATGAGATACCCTGTTGTTATGAATACTGAGTGAGCAAATTGTTTATTATTTCATATCATGGCTGCTGGAGACCTCAAAGGATATTTGACCTAATTCATAAAGATTTAATTATTCAAGAACTCACTAAGGTATATCTACAAACCAAGTTTGAAATACATGCAAGTTATGCTCTGTGAGTTATCATATTTACAAGCTGGCATGGAACATCACATACACATATATATATGGACTCCAGCCCATCAACAAGTTCAAATACCACAGACAATAAACTTACTTTTATCTTGGGTACAAATCCTGACAATTCTTGTGATGTAATCCTGCGAGGATAAGCCACTTTTTTGGACGGTCAGAAAATAACTATAATTGCCTGACGTAAATCCATGGACGTATTCTACTTTAAAGGAACTGCGATAGGGTGACAGAATATTTATGTACGTATATCGTAAATAGGTAGGATTAGCAAAGCCATATTCAAAACTCCACTGGCCGTCATTCCCCTCTGTGAGTCGTTTTGTCGAGACTGCATGCTGGCTGATACCTTCATACGGCATTGAGTCCTCGAAGGTAGCACCGATGTAGTAACCTTTCTCTTCTGTCTGAGGGACATTTCCGACAAATGCCACAACACTTCTACCGAGTCCCAAGGAATTCAACTCGCGGCTATCTCGGTTATTGACCCAATCCTTCACATTGGATATTCTATAAGAGTTGTACACAAAACATGTACCATTAAGTGCTTTCCCACAAGCTATTAAGATATCTTTATCGAGATCCAATAAAAGTACTGAGTTTGTATTATTTAATTCAGTTGAATGGAAACAATTAGAATTCTCAAACGATGATTCTTCACTCAAAGAGCTCTGTGAATCGAGTAAGTCTAAATTAGAAGTTAACTGATGAATGCAGTTTGTGCCACCTATGAAGATATCTCCTGTTTTATCATTGATGATAATCTTTTGAAAATCAAAACCATCATGAGATGAGAAAGATGAAGTGGAATTTAAAACTTGAGGCAAGGCTCCATCTGCTTCATGAATCCAAACCCATGGCACAAAGTAAAGGATGCTCACAACAATTGTCCAAACGTAGGAGGATGACCACTTTCCACACGCCATTCCTTTTTTTCTTTCCTCCTTATTCTCTGGAGAAGAAATATTAAACATTTTGTCAATTCAGAAATGAATGACTAGAAATTTTTGAATAGCTTACACTTTCTTAAATGGTTTATATTGACTGTGCATAGGTTAGAATGCTCATGTAAACAAGAATGCTCACTATACCCATCAGACAGACACATGTATTTAGTGTTAACCGTTAACGATCAGCTATAGCTTTTGCATCATGAAAGTGTGAAATACTTTCAATATCATTGTTATCTCTTATTGGCGCACAAAGAAACGTCTCATGCCAGTAATCTGACCTAGTTTCGAATGAGGTGTAACAGAAGTGTTAGACACCCCCATCGATCCCACAAAATACACACACGGCTTGCTACCGTCGGTAATTAGAAACTAGTGTACAGTCAATATATACAGCTTCGGTCAATACCCACAACACAGTGTACATAGCACTGATGGACATCTCAGGTCTAGATAAAAGATAACAAGGAATCACGTTTCATTACTGACTGCATTTTGTAGCGACAAGAACAAAACTTTACTTGCAAGCAACGGAAAGTTAACTTTTTCAGAGCGCGGCACGCGTTTTGGGGCGAGTCTTCAATGCCTTTAATGTCAACATTCTCCTGGTGGAACATGAATAAATTTATTTTTGCATCACTTTGCAAAATGGGACGTGAGACACACAGATGCCTTTATGGCACGTATGGTCCCTCCACATACTCATGGCGGATAAAATACAAACTTGCCGGGTACAATGGGCAGTAATTCAAATTGTAATTCCAGTAGTTGGGCTTGTATTCAATTGAAACAGTGATCAGTGTCTCACTGATCTTGGAAGAAAATTTTGTAAGTATGCTGTACATGTCCTAGGCTACAGCTATTGTCCAATTTCAGACTATGCAGTTATTATTATTAGTTACAAACTATAACTGCTCAAGTTATAGGCTTCCCATCCAATCAAACAACCTGATTTTGGATGACTGATGAATCAAACACTTTTCAGATTAACTTAAATTATAGTTTCAACTTACAAGCCATACCGTAAGCATAAGGCATAGCAGTCATTCGACGTAGCTCGAAATAGGACCAAACCGCAAACAATATTCGGTCTACCAGCGCTGTACCAGGCTACCGCGCCAGGGTGACAGGTTAGGCTATAATTGCCTTGGCCTATTAAGTTGCATAAATTGTACTTCCACCTAAACGATTATAATCCACTGTATAAACTACGTGTAACGCGGCCTACCTGTTTCCACGTACAGAGTACCATAAAAAGTTCACGGTCAATCTAACCTGAATGATTTATATTAATATTTGAAACAAAGCCACAATCCTATATTTTTCTGTTCAAAATGAAAAATATTAAACTCAACTTAAATGTAGATAATTGTGAAATAAATTAGTACCTCAGAACCAGTTATTTATCCCCAGTAGATAGGGTAACCAAGGCTTCTGTTCTTCTGCCACTGGTGTAAAGGTTGCACACATGTCTATGGGTTCCGATCTCGATGGCCAAGTGACTTAGTACACCACACCTACACCATGAATGGATCTTCATGTGTAAAAACGTAAAAACCTCAGGGAGTTGTAAACTTTTAACATTGATGATTAACTTCTGGTTACCGAGAACTGCGGACGCTCAGTTGAGTGATTTCCGGTTATAACCGATCGAGTTTATTTCAGATACTGACGAGCTGTTAATTGTTTGAAAACGGATGCTCCTGTACCATCTGCGCACAGTTGAAGGATTGGAAGGCAATTTCCCCTCCTCAAACTCATTACATTTTGCAGGTCATCCGACCGCCTAGAGGGTTAGGGGACCACGATCGAGACATTCCCCCAAATTTTCAAAACAGCTATATGGTGCTACATCACGAATAATGGCGCTCCTCCGACCTCAAATCTGTGGCGGGACACCGATATTTGGTCTGCAAATCAGTCATGGCTTTCATGACAGTACTTGGGGCGTTTCCCGAGGCGACCCCCTCGGGAAAACGGAGGCTCCGGTACCATCTGCGCACAGTTGAAGGATTGGAAGGCAATTTTCCCTCCTCAAACTCATTACATTTTGCAGGTCATCCGACCGCCTGGAGGGTTAGGCGACCACGATCGAGACATTCCCCCAAATTTTCAAATCAGCTATATCAGGCGCAAATCCAGGGGGGCGTTGGGGGCG
>JAIPMN010005108.1:6878-29472 GCA_020650975.1 Apostichopus californicus
ATAGATATATATATAACTCATTCTGTCAAAAAACAATTATAAAACCCAAATTAAGGGGCAAAATCTAAACATCCATCCTTCATACTTAAACATCATCAATCAGATTTTAAGCCCTAAGCGTGACTTTTCTCCTTTTTTTCCGTTTTTTTAAATAAGTTAAATATAGAGCCTTGACTGCAATATTGGGCATCAATTTTAAATAATTTCCCCCCCTCTTTTTCTGTTGACAAAAACTACTTTTGGATCGCACTCTGCTATGCATTAATCTGTAAAGCACAAACTGTAACCACAAACTGCGTTCCACTTTCTTCATCGTCTCCACAGAACCCTGGGGATGATAAGTCCACTAAAGTTTATCCATATAGGGTTGCATTGCAAGAAATAATGGAGGCGTTGCTGGCATCGCCATCCAACGATAATATCAAGATCCTCGCAAAACTCTTGAAGGTGAGTTCCACGTAACTTTGATTCAAACAACACAGATTTGTGCCGGGATATAAAGTACTCTGAAAGGGAATGTTCACTGCATAGTTTGCAGGGATGCATGTAAATATTGAAGAGGAGACACACACAATGCTTAGGGGATGAAAAAGAAAAACCTGATGGAATTTTTAACGTTATCATTTATAGCAATTTTGAGAGAATATTTATTTTACGAATTTAACCTGTACATGACCATCTGGGTCACCATGATATCATGAAAGAAATCATTGAACTGAATATCTTGAACAAAATCCAAGCAATTACAAGATTCTATAGTAATTCCTGTGAGGACAGTTAGACCACCGGTAAGACCACTCTGAAATCAGCAAAGACATGGCGTTTGGTCGTAAAAAAAAAAATTAAATCGGAAAACTGCTCTTGTTATGAGAATACTTCCGACCTGGCAACTGTTCCCTTTAATTCAAAACTCGTCATAAATTTTGACTTTGCTTCCTCCTCTTTCCTCTTTCTTTACTTTCACAGATGATCGGATCAGCAATGGAAGAATTTGACAGAGAAAATAACTATGAAAACCTGCAAAAAGGAATGGGAACAATATTTCAACGAATTAGAGATATTGTAGCCGAAAAGCAAATTGATAAGTAAGTGAAACAGTCGCTTAATGCTCACCGTAAGTCCGATCAAAACCCACGGTATGTTCACGTGTACGTGAACATTATAAGCTGGCCTCGTGTTTCAGGGAACGATGTGGGACACAACCCTTAGAATTGTCTTTGGAGACCAGTTATGAATGGCTTTATGATCTAATGTAAGCAACCATTCACTGGAAAATAGTGCAGGGCTCTTCAATAGAGCTCTCAATAACTTGAACGATTAGTGCTAGGAGATTTGCAAGTACATATACTAAGTGGTTCAATTTAGGTTATTGGTGAATGTGCCTTCTAATGCCCAGCATTTCAAGGCTTAGTGGTTATGTGCCTTGAAATGCCAGTCTCGCCAATACAATCTTTCCGGGGACTTTTGCCGGCTAAAGTGCTCTGATGATGGCACTGGCTATAAGCTGTTGAGAGATTTCTGCCAGCAAACTTTCTGCTATAAATTTAAATTGATCATTTCCTATCTGTTTGCTACAATGCATGCCAGATTTTACACTCTACCTATGTAGTGATTCAGAAACTTGTTGCCAAAAAGGTTTTTTTGGGAGAAAACACAGTTTTTGCCAGTAGCCTATCCATTTTGTAAACCACCTGCTTTCTGTATCTCTCTTACATTTTCCCAGGGGTGTCATATACATGTGCGTGAACCTACTGGAGCTTCGAGCATCGAACTGGGGTAAAGCAGCGCCATCTTCACCTCAGCCTCAGGAGCATGCGGTAGCTGCCGGTGGAGATGCACCTCCTGCAACATTCTCGGTAAGTTTTCTTTCTGTCGTAAGTCTCACAAATCGCCCGGCAGAGTCACATTTGACCAGCGGTAGAGTTATGCTACCCTTCACTCACTCTTCCTCGCACAGTTTTGCCCATAAAACAACCGGAGGAGCAGAGAATAGCAATTAAAAGTTAAGTTGTACTTGAGGGAAGACCAGAAGTTGGAGAGAGTGAAACATTAATGACGTTAAAATGATATTGTATCACTGAAAAGTGTGTGCTTATTGATACTATGTGGCAGTATGGCTTGTCAAAAATAGTGATCTATGTAAAAGTACTTATTGCTTCACCAAAGCTGTCAAAGAGGTTGTACCTAATTAAAGTTGTTTGTCCGTGCATTCAATTGTGTAGAGTTTTCAAACCCTCTTGAAATTTCAAGTGTTTTGTTGCTTGATGACCCAAATATTCACCTTGATCATCTTGGAGAGACTCCAGTGGCAAATGATGTGGCTTGGTCATGGTGGGGCATATGCGGGGGGGTGGAAGGTCCCATTTGAGTAATCATATATGGTTATATGGGTGCTTAGGGTGTGATATTTTGCAATGCTTGAAGTTTATTGCGATGTTCATGATTTTTCAACTTTTTTTTAGGTTTCTGCCTTTTTTTTTGGGGCAACCCTAAAAGGGATGCAACCCTCAGTTTGAATACCCTGTAGTTAGGTTATGCCCTTCAAGGCTGTAGGCAATGGTGTGTATGAACACTTGTTTCAAAGCTGTTCAGTGGTGCCCTGTAATCCGTAGTAGCAAACTTCATGTTGCTGCATAAACTGAGATAATTATGCATCCAAAATGTTATAGAAAAGTTCACTTCCAATTTTTAACATTTTAAACACAATTTTGTATCGATTCAAAAGAGTTAACACCTTCATGTGGTGCCGTCTTGTTTCCAGTCGTCCTTCGTTCATTGCTCTTTTTCTCAAACGGATCATTTGCTCCTGGGGAATTTTAACTGGCTTTTCTTACTATAACGTTAACTCTTATTACCCAGGATGCACCGGTCTTTTACGATACCCAGGGAAAAGTCATCACCTCAGAGGAAGCAAGTAAGCAGTCTCCTTTTTAATACTCTTGATTTCACCATCCGTATCAGTGGTCTTTCAATATTTTCAATATTTTCTATATTTTCCATTTACTTACCGTTGAACGTGGCTGCTATAGGTTAGGAATACAAAGACATTCTTATCTATTTTGTAAGGAGGGTTTTTTTAAAGTTCTCTATATTGAACTGTTGAGGTATAATTTCTGTAATCCATCAGGTACTATGACAGCAAATAACTCTGTGCCAGCTCTTTTTTATTTATTTATTTATTTATTTTAAATTGCAGGTCTAAGCATTACAAGTTATGTTTAATCCTAGAATGATAAAACACAAATAAGTTCTTTACAGGGGACAGAAAAAACCTGTTATGCCATCTTTACATAATTTGACTCGCAGTTGTTTATTTTGTGGCGTAAGTCCTATGCTATGCTGTGTTGAAGGTAGGATAAGTAATGCTGCCCTTAACATCAATATGTGAAGACTTCAACCACATACCATTTGCCTGAAAGGCAGTATCTCATTCCCTACAGCTCATGGGGGCAGGATATTGGGAAGCGGGGAAAAGGCATCTAGCTATATTTTATTCCTATCAATTTGATGAAAATGGAAGGGTCACTGACAATTCTTTACCATTAGTATTGGAAACCATTTGATTCATCCCTGTTAACAATTCCAATTCGCTATGAACCCACGGTAACTCTTTAAACGATCAAAGTTAGAAGATGTTACGAACGGAACACCTAACGACAAGAAATTGCCCTCAGCCCGTTCCAACCCACTGAACATTTCTATTTCCGTGCAGGTTTTCCTTCGGGTTTCCCCTACGAACTGGACAATGACTTTGCCCAGCAGCTCGAAGAGGACTTTGAAGATTTTATCGCCGAAGATGAGATCGGCGTATTAGAGGACGATTTCGCAGGGCTAGTAATACCAGATGAAGACAGCAATCATTATCTGCCGACCGCAGCTGGCCGAGGAGGAGGAGGAGGTGGTGGTGGAGGAGGAGGAGGAGGTGGAGGAGGAGTAGCAGTTGCAAAGTGAGTTTAAAGATATGAAAGAGTTAATTAAGTGACAATATCCATGCTTTCATTTACCTTTCTTCTTTTCATTCACGACTAAAATATCTGCCTAAAGTCATCCCTTAACCTTTGCAAAAGAAAAGAAAAAGTGAAGAACAGAGATAATACAAACATGCTCATATCATTTTTGGACATACTTATATTAGTTTTGACATGTTTTATATAAATTTTGACAACCTTATATGATTTTGGACATGCTTATATTGTTTTGGACAGTTTGATACATATGGCATTCCATTTAGTGACCACTGTTTGTATGAACTTGAGACAGAAATTTTTTGTTTCCAACATGTCTTTGAATCCAAGATGTTAAGTTCGGTGGGGGGGGGGGGGGTCTTGTATCGTGATTCTCCATTATAATTTATTTTGTTTAGAGTATATGAATGTAATTTGTAATAAATATGGTTATAAATAGAAGATGTAAACATGTTCTTTTTTGTTTTTTTTTACTTTTCAGTGACCAGTTTGAGACTTTTGATCACGAAACAAGTGAGGCATTTGAGTTGTTTCTGCAAGAATCGCAAAATAAGCCAACCTTTGGCTATTCCAGCAGAAACTGGTCACATGCCAGCTAGTGATCCACGAACAAACCCTGTCGTGGGAAGAAGCGTGTTCACCAAAGTGACATTGAAGCCTGCAGTCGTGAGGCACCCGTCGTGAAGATGACGAAAGCCTGGGAGGTCATCCGATTGAGTTTTGGACAAAGAGGAAGCCACGTTTATAGATGATGGAGAATGATGATGGGGCTGGTGGACAATTTAAGAGGCTGCACCCCAACCAGTCGGGTTCTGCGATCGTCTTTTTTTTATACGAATCGCGGAGTGATCTTCTTGGATGGTGCAGTGATTGTTGCTGATGTCGACAAATGAAATAACTTTACTGACAGATATTTGAAGTAATGTATTGTTCATATATGCTGTTTATACAATGATTCGTTGTGACCAACGTTGACCGATCTTATATTGTCGTTATTTTTGGTTTTCGTTTTTTTTAACCGTGGGCATCGGTTACGTAGCATTTGTTTCAACGGAAGCAGTTTTTGCGGCTGATTACAAATGTCTCACACAGCCTCGAACAGAATGCTCACATCAGAATAGTACTGTGATAAATATTGTCGTTTGGTTTTAACATGTCTATGCCTAGCTTTTGTCACTTAAATCAAAAGACCAGGAATCTTTTTTTCTTTTTGTAGACAGGAGTTCCTAATTGTGGAACTGACTTGATTAGTAGTTGTGGAGAGATTCTTTGAAAGACTAGTCTGATCTGATATAGCAGAAACGTTTCTATGGTTCATTATCTGGCCGCAGTCGAATCTTGAAGATTCGTGAGACAGTTGAATATAAAGGGCAAACGTTTACAAGCCACAACACAAACTGTGGCTTGAAATGTCCGACACGAACCGCTCGACTGTTCGGTGCCAGGATTTCAAAGGGATATTGAGGCCGACACCACCCATGTAGGGATGGAACTTTACCCCCAGCAGAAGATAATTTTCAAAGTCAAATAGTGGGTTCTGTGGCATATTAAGATTATGAATTAGATCTAGATGTTTATTGCTAATAAATGCTATCATTCTCCCCTGATTTGGTTGTTAAAAGGCCCCAGACCGATGATAGAGGTTGGGGGGGGCATTGTCCACACCCCTCCCTCCTCACCCTTTTGTACACCCCACTTTGACTGTCCTAAGCCTCATATGCTATGGCAAAATTTCTTCAAAATTTCAAATATCAACCATTGATTTCATCTTCCTGACTAACCCCACGGCCATAACCCTGATGGAGTTCCATTGGCAGTTCCATCATACCCATAAATGCTACCCCATTTCCTCAATATGATAACGTTTGTTATTCAGAGGTACTGTTAGGTTTCCTATCACACTCATCCTATCCCAGAATTTGGGTTTTTGGATTGAGAATGTCAAGTGGCAAAATGTTAAACATTTCATGTGCTTGTAATGATTAGGACCTGAAATAAAGCTTCACAAGGATGCTAAATTCATTTTGCTTTGGTTCAAGAAAGTTCTTATCTTGTAACCTTGCATGACTTAAACCAGTGTCTAATGACTATCAAGACAATGAAGGGTAGTTAATGGTGGTGGTGGGGGGGGAGGGAGGGTGTGGGGGGATCAGTTGGAGGCTTTCTTATAATATGTGAGCTGAAGGACATGACTAAAAGTTACTGTCAATAGTGCAAATTTTGAAGTGTTATTACTGGTTATTTGTATTGAGTTCACATCACCCAGTATATGCACAATATGTGGTATCTTCCTGGGTTTTTTTTGGTGTGTGTGTGTGTGTGTTGGAAGTTTGTATTTTCTTTTTACCCATGGTTTTGTGATAGGGGTAGGTGGAGGGTAGGGTGGAGTGTTCATGATTTGATGATATTGGTAATGTCTCGTATGCATAGATGTCCATCCATGTTGTTATCAGTGGGCCACCAGCTGGTGAGGTGACAGGGAACGATGTACTGCTAAAAGCAGCTGTGAGCGGTAAATAACTTGGCGATCATTCAGACAAATATGCATTTAAGTAAGGACGTGTGTGGGAGGGATTTGCGAATGGTTTCCATTTGTGGACATCCCCGTTGTACACTTCCGGATACAGTGAAGGGACTAGGTCTTCTTTTATATTTGGTATAAAATATTCTAAGTCTGGATCTCTCTCAGGATGGTGTAATGGTAACATACAGATCCATGGGCCAAGTCCGCTAATGGTACTGGACTATTAAGCATGATATTGGTAAGCCTGACCTATCTTCTACCCTTGGTACCTCAGAGTAATCGTATACGATGGTCATTATTGTTATTTTAATATCATCGATCCAAACGTCAATAATAAAAATACAGTTTTAAGACAGCAACCCAGACCACTAAGTAGTAAAGAGTATTGGCATTTGTGTATGCAGGTAAATAACATAGGAGACAATGGCTGTATTATCCTTTGGTGCTTGTGTCAGAACAGCCACACAAAAAAAAAGGTGTTGTTATTTGTTATTTTTTTTACTACTTAACACTGTGCCAATGTAATAACTGGACTATGGCACATGTTTTATTAAATTTTCTTGAAGAAAAAATTTCAGATTTTTTTTCATATAATTAATGAATTGAAGCAGTTAGTTGGGGACAACATTTGATGATGTCTTTGTTAAATAGAATTTTCAATCAACAAGAAATTGGTTTCATAAATGTTTTTTTTTTATTTGTTATATTTTGCAATAAACTACATATAAAGGCTGCTTACTTTAACATATGAAGTGATATAAAGGCTTTTAAAAAGTACAGGCTAGCAGATAATTTAATTTCACTCTACATGCAGATTTACCTCCAATCTGTGGGTTTATCGAGGTTTGGATGCAGTGGTGATGACAAGCCTCTTTTGCGCAATAATATATGGATGTTTGCTAGAATAAAAACATGAATTAATTCCCCTGAAACATTACCAATATGATAGATATTTTCAAATCAATAACCCTTGAATGAACAATGAATGTAAAACATAGAAAATGCAATTGTCATGAATGTAACAAAGACCTATAGGTCCTCACTGTGGATGTAACATTCTTCGTGCTCGCTTAGAGGCATTGAAGACTCGCCCCAAACCGCGTGACTCACTCGGAAAAAAAGTTTACTTTCCGTTGCTTGCAAGTTAAATTTTCTTCTTGTCGCTACAAAATGCAGACAGTAATGAACCGTTATACCGTGTTATCTCTTGTTATCTGGACCTGAGATGTCCATTGCTGCTATGTACACTGTGTGTTGTGTGTATTGACCGTAGCTGCATGTATTGACTACACTCATGTCTAATTACCGACGGTAGCAAGCTGTGCGTGTATTTTCTGGGATCGATGGTAGTGTGTAACACTTCTGTTACACCTCCTTCGAAACTAGATCAGATTACCGGCATCAGACGTTTCTTTGTGCGCGAGTCTTCTGGTTGTTTGATATTTAATTTAAAAGTGGTGCAATTTCATTTGGAAAGTCCTCTGGTCGTTGCTCGTTTTCTCCTTGGCGGAAACAATTCTTGTTGCACATGATTCTCACCATCTTCAAGATGGTCACCACTGAAAGAAAGGAAAAAAGTTTCATCATTTAGAATAAGGTGACTAACGGGCAAATGTCACCCCCACTATAAGGACGTGAATCACAAGTTTATAGTCCAAGGAAAAGGAGTGCTGATAATGTTTCAATAGCTATCAATCCTGGTTATTCAAGATATTCACCTAGTTTAAAATATGCTAAATCTCTGATGTGCATACGAGAATCAGAGATGCCTTTTGTAACCGATTCAATGAAAAGACCACTGTATAAACAAGGTGTATACCAATCAAACGCCATTTTGGTGAATAACTCGAAAGTTTTTGTATCCCCCAATCCGTCCCAGGACGCCAAGCGATACAGGAATCCTCAATTTGTAGGCATTGACACAAGTTTTTCAAACGATTCCCTCCTGTCCCCTCTTCATCTCCACATCATCTAAGTACGGTATACCCGGATCCACTTACCTACTGCAATGCCAAGAACACCGGTGTTTAAAATCACCAGACACGTGACCAGGATATCCGTTGAGAGATGTCCACTGAAAGAGTCAGTGGCAGGAACTGCTGCTAGAAGCATGTTGAAGAAAATGGCCCAAAGACTTGCCAGCTGTAAGAACAATTTGAATGATATGTTTTTGTCATAAAATCGTTAATTTTTTTACTGCTTTTCATCTGCATCCGTGTTGTGTCTTTGTTTGTTTGTATACTTTGTTCTTTTGTTTTTCTTTTTTTTTGAATGGAATTATGTTGCATACCAATAGATATGTGGCATGCATCATAAGCCAATCATATTTCCACTTTTTGCGAGAGAGTATTCTCGCGCTCAGCTGTGGGTCTCAGCTCTGGAGGGGACAGAATTACACGTCGTTTCGTTTATCAGTACATATGTCACCATGTCGAATTTACAGAATCCTAAAAGCAGCGTCAAAAAATGAAGTTTAATAACGTATAAAATTCATTTTTACGTATATATTATACTCCAGATAATAATTATTTGTCACAATTGGATCTAAATGTATAGAAAATGACTGCAGTTTACAGAGTTTTTTTAGGTAAGACTACGAGTTGTAGAAAATTATGATGTCAAACAAAAAAGTTTGGTACGGAGCCATGGCCACAGAAAACGTTTCTGTAAGTATCATAGAGCAGAATATAAGAACTTATATTCTGCTCTATGGTGCGTATACATCACGTATAATACATCGCCGAGTTGACTTTGTTGTGTACGTAATGGCGTATGTCATACCAAAGATAATTCACCTTCTTTGGTCATACGAACCATCAACAGACAGCAGCTATAATACTAGGCCTACTTCATCAACGAAACTATACATACTATACCTTTCGAGATTCGGTAAGACTACTTGATGTAAACTATCACTAATATTTCTTATAAATTCATGAATTATTTCGCTTGAATGTTAGGCGTAGGTTAAAAAAGAAGTGGATCTGCGGGACGAAAGCAGTTTGCCTAAATCACGATATCTTGGCCTTTCGGGGTCTGGAATTTAGGCACAGGTTGTTCGCAATACCGTGCGAGATTTACGAAAGTAACCTAGCCGTAGCGTTACGTAGTAAGAGATAACGTTAACCTTACATTGCAATGTGACATCTATAGGCTAAGCTACATACATGGCAACCAGTTCGTCACCTAAAATGTTTTGGGCGGGCACTGAGACAATTGCTCTGACCAGAATCTCCTTCGAGAAATGTCGTGGTATTTTTTTGGTAGTCACCCCATTTGAGAACATTGGTTTATGAATGAATACAAATGGGCCACTGTCACAAATTATGCTAGGCACCCCGGTCACTAGTAATTACTCATACTCATACCCATAGGCCTACTCAGCATGTTACTTGTACCATGGAGCTATAAACAGATAGCTCCATGCTTGTACCTGGTACTGCCTAGGCTATGTACAGTAATTAGTTAAAAGTAATAAGCTCAGCCTCAGTTAGGCCTAGCTAGAGGCTGGTTTGTGGTGCATCGTGTACATCTAGCAAAATAGCCTCACGTTAGGTAGCCTATAAATTGTTTAACCTTTTTTTGAGTTGCATGATTTGAACCTTTATTATGGCAGTGGTAAACCTGATGTAGACAAGGCCTAATAATATGTTAGGCCGAATAAAATTGAGGTGGCACAGAAGAAGTCATGGGACATTTAAAGTTGGGAAGGGACTTTCTCTAATACTTTCCCAGATTATTTTCATCATCTTTTGAAGGGTAATAGCCTGTGAAATCAGTCTCACAAGTAAACTTCTGGCAGCAGCTTTCCGTCTCAAACATAATGATGCATTACAGGATTAGCCTAATGCGTAATGGATGTTGCATCTTTTGAAAGTTAGATCAATGAATTATTCATGCGCAGCAAAACAATTTCTCTCTCTGGGATAAGAAATTTGTTAAAATAAAGGTAGCCACCTACAACATTTTCCATATTCTGTCCTGTATACAATGGTTAATTGAGATTTTGCCATCACCACAGGTTAGAGGCTCACCAGAAAATAGCCCAGGCTAGTCCTTAATCAGCCACTGGTCCAATTTTGTATGTAGTATATGTAATGTTGGTTCAATATATTACTTACTGTGTGTACTCTATCACACAGTACTCTGCACCTGTACAACGCAGAATATAACCCATGCTACGTACATGTAGGCCTTAAACAGCCACTTGTCCAATTTTTATTTGGTATGTAATAGTGGTTCGTTATTACCTACTGTGTATACTGTATCAAACAGTACTCTGCACCTATACACTGTGTACAGACACAATGCAATTTGCATGTTGTATACATTAGGATGGGTTTTATTGGACGACATCTTTCATACGCAGTTGCCATAATTGACGTAAATCATTATAGTAGCACCGTAGTTGACCGTAGTGGAACTCATATGATGATACGAACGTGTGGGAGGACGTAGTCTTTTGGTTGTAGTCTGGTCTGGACAAGAACTAGCAGACACATGCCATAGACCAGTTCACTCCCCCCCTCCCCACACCCATATCATGATAATGTTTTATTCATCGAAAGTATTAAACGAAAGAAGCGAGTACCATTTGACCTGTGAAATATTAAAAGTACAGCTATTGTAAATCAATGCTGAAAGCAGGAGGCGTTTCGGAGCAGTTTATCATTTTTGATATATTGTATAGTAGAGTCCAATTCTTACGGTGTGATCATAAATATTTTCACGACATTTAGCTTGGCAACTTGATGCAATATAGTATGACTCACCTGCAAGTAATGTTCGATATTGTCCTTCATCGGCCTGAAAGAAATATGTAGACTCAAGAAGATGACAGCCAATGTCAACGTGATTGTGACAGAGAACGAACTATTCCATCCGAGTATGACGATAACGAAGGTCTGTGACACCTTACGGACAAGTTCGATGATTTCCCAGTACCAGAAATTAGACTGGTAATTCTCATAAAGAAACCTCAACCACTTTGGTGAGCCACCGTTGTCATGTTCATCAAGCTCGCTGCTGGTAGTATTTCGACGAGCATGTTTCCACAGAAGAAGATATAGAACTGCCGGAAGTGCAATAACATATATTGACGAACAGTATGAAGCGATTTGGAAACGACGATGGGTGGTCGTGTTACAGTTTATTGAGTAATCAGATCGCAGTATGCTAATGTTATAAACACCAAACTCATCAAGAGAAAATGTGTCGCAAGTAGGGCCGTAAAGTGCAAAGGTAACGTTACAAGTGGATGTGTAAGTGACAAATAATATAAGAACCAGAAAGGTAAGAATATTATTTTGGTGACGTTGCAAGCGGGAAGTAATGTCGTCCACGTTCGCGGGGCTCCTTTTCTCTGAAACTGTTGCGTAAAGTTTTACCGCACCAATAGCCAGAATGGCACAAGCCGTTGAAAAGTATGGAAACATAGCGCCCAGAGTAAAAGCTGTGTACGGTGTTATCTCAAACGCAGGCCAGAAACACTTGGGCTTTATCAGTATGCTTGAAATATTAAATTGCAAAATATCCAGCCATGCAGCAATGCTTTTAAAAAACTGTGGCCAAAAGATAACATCTATAGATTCCCAAAATTCTGCCATAATTTGATAAAATCCGAGAACTATTTTGACCAAGGCCAACGTACTGTCTACAAGGGATCGAGACCGTCTTCTCTGATATTGATAAGACTTGAACAGAAGAAGGAGGAAAAGAGCAAGAACGATGAAAATGATTGAAGATTCCAAAATGAAATATTTAAGAGCTGGACAAGGACGACAATGTCCAAATATAGGGAAGAATTCTTCATCACAAATTGTGCACATCCAACCAGTGTACCCTTTTGCACAATTTCCTGTGATTTGATCAACGTCGTTAGCGCATCTACCGCTCTTCAAACATTTATGAGCTTTGGGAAGAGATCCATTAAATCTTGTTGCATTCTCCTCATAAAATTCATTAAATGTCAGAAGGTTTTCCACAAACCGTTTGTATTCTGCAATATCTGTGTAACTCCAGTTCCAGTAGTAGCCTTGGCGTATGGTCATGTAATCATCTTTGCACTGTACACCCTCCTGTGGACAAAGCTCACATTCATCAAATCGATCACGCCTGAAATAGTTCTCCAAACAAAAACAAGCTCGAAATCGTGCCAATGCATTCTTATTTGTTCCAGTGGGACAAACTTTACAGTTCAGAGGGTCTTTTCCTGAACCTTCCCATACAAATGTTCCTTCAGTGCAATTTTTACAGTTTATGGACGTTTTATCCGAGGAGTATTGGCCAACTTGATCTTGATAGAAGCCACCTGTTAAAACAAATATGTTTCAAGACTTCTAACATTTACAGTTCCATATGGCAATCATTTGTGACAAATAATGTTGTAGTTATATATAGCGAATGTGCTTTCATACAACACTTCTTATCAAATAAAATAATCTTAGTTTGATTTGTACGAGCCATAGGTTGCAAAATTGTCAGTTAGTAAGTTAAGGGTATTAACTGACAAGCATCGACTCTCCAAAATATATACGAAAAAAACATCATTTCATCCTCTTATAAAAATAAAGTTATAAGATAGAACTGTGGCTTCAATGTTTATAACAAAAAAGATTGCCAGCGCTTTACCAGTGACAATACATACCACGTGGACAAGCCTGGCAAGTACGGGCACCAGTGTATGTGCCAGTTTCACAAGATCTACACTCCTTGAGATTATCCACCTGACTTCCTATACAACGAAATCCTCTAGTTTGAAACCATCGGGCAGCATAGGTGCTTACGTTCATGACCATCACAGTCGATGGACGCAGACATGTTCTATAGCCAAATGGAACAGAAATTATGTATAATTTTGATTTATTTTAATTGATTTATTAAGGGAGACTACTCGTTTACATATGAAACCACAACTGACATTCGAATTTAAAATGCAATGTTTGGATGGGTTGCTACTGGGAGGTAACATCAAAGGATTTCTATGCATTATCATATCATCGATAATCTTTGTTATATAGGTTATCATTTATCCATTTATCAGTTCATTATACATGAATTGAATTACATTCTTCTCGTCGTAGCGGCCATTTTGCTATATTGTGCACTTAACGCACGTCAAGGTGATGTATACACGAAAACGGTTGAATCGTGCAGAGGAAAGAGATTAGTAACTCTTCGATGTGTAGTTAGGCACTGAAATGAATTATGAACAAGGTATGCTAATTCTTGTGTATAACTGCATCGTGGGGCATCGTGCGATTTGCACTATGTACATGATGAACACCGAAACAACCCAGTTAATGATATTGCCTTTCATGCGGTAAACTGCAGTGCTTATGGCATTCATTGGTTTTGTTATTTGTTCTTGTTGGTATAGAGCATTGTCAGCATGAGAAGAGTTACGGGTCCCTCCGGGCCAACTTAAGCAGCAGTATGGCGAGAAGAGTCACTCCCACCTCCCCCCCCCCCCACCCTCCGAGGAAGGTACTACGCCGTTCACTATTTCATAGTAGCATATTTCTTTTACTCAAATCAGCAGCACCAAAATAGAGATAATTGAATAAGCTTACACAGTCAGTTGTTCCCGAATCGTGGGTAGTATAAGCTGTTCACAAGATAGATTCCTGTATATGATTTTAAAATAAATCGTGTAATGGAATTATTCCAATGTTAGTTTTTTTTCTGCAATTACAAAGTGCAATGTAAATATGCAAACTTTAAGCAAATCATACGATAAAGTCACGATACACACTTCGATAACATCAAACAACGACATTCATTTTATTACTTCATTATTATATATATAGGCCTATTATTTGGTATTCCGATAGCGTTAGTGTTAATAGTGTTAATTAAGTCATATATGAGTATCGGCTAAAATGAGTTAAAAAATCAGCAATTTAACATATTTGTGTATGTTGTTTTCATAAGGCGTTAACCAACGTACAACAGCGCGACGTAAACCACTTACTTTTTACGTTGATTACCGATATATCAATACAGAAGCCCAATTGTAATGCAACATCGATGTATATAAATCAGGTTACAGGATTATTATTACGCAGTCAAATTGAATACAGATCATTTTGAGATAAAAAAATTAAAAAATTGTTGATATGTCCATATGATCACGCCAAAGAATATTAAAAATTTATGGATCAGTAAATAGTAATAGCTGACAAGTACAACTTGTCTTTTTACGTCCACGCGATACAGGTTGACTAATAAAACTTTTTAAGATATGACGTTGTGTGAAGTCGATGTAAATTAAATATACCAAAGGGCTTGAAATCAGTGGGAAATTAACTTACATGGCACCTCCGTCGATCAATTCATCAAGAAATGCTGACGACATTCCACGGATGGGATTATCTTGCAATAGGCTGAAATAAACGTTGGATCAAGTTTTTTTTCTTCACAATGAAACATGGATTCTGGGCTCATGAAACGTCATGGTTCTATCTCAATGCAATTTCAAATGAAGTCAGACAGTGTATTTCAAGTAGTATATCGAGTTTCTTGAAGGCTAGGCCGGGTGTGGAGGGGAAAAGTTTAAATGCTCTTACTCTCAATGACCAAAATTAAAAGAATGATCCCAAAGCCCACACCTACATGACATTTCCTTATTTCTAAGTTACGCTTCTGTCCTAGTAGAGCTTCAATTCAGATTATCGATTCAAGTCGAGAGTTTTTAGCCGGATCATAGTGCTGAATATAAGTATCCATTGAAATTTGAATTTTCTGTGCTATTTGAAACACGCTATTGCAATATTTACCATGTATACATGACGCAATACGATGAAGTTGCTCCCTTTTTTGTCGAAATATATCATAGTTTTTATATATAGATATACATATAGGGTATATATGAATTCTGCTGCATTACAGCTGAGCAATTGTCGAAAACATGCAATGCGTTATTCGCATAAATGGCTCGTTGACTAAAACAAACATAGAATGTACTTGATTGTTGATGACAATGGAATCATGGAATAATTGGTTGATAGGATGACACACATTCCTTAGACTTCCCGTAAGTTATAATGTGTACATCAAAAGTATGTTCGGTATGAAACATTTTCTGCACTGATTCGCGTGTGCAAAATATCTAAAGCCTACGGTATATGTCTCCTACAGGCACGCCGCAGCTATAGGCGTTGACGTCTCTGTTCAAAAGTTGGGACTTTCCCCTCATTCTAAATAATAGGTCTGCTGTGACAACACACTTACAAAGTGGTCGCTACTCGAGCTGCTTGGATTTCTCGTGATTATACAGCATACATAAACCCACGTGTGGGAAAATGTTCTCATTAAACTTTCGTAAAATACTCCTATGGGCCCTATTTTGATTCAGATTTCCTTAGAAATGGTGAAAATGTCACTAAGTTCAATGAAGTGTGTATACCTTATGGATGTCGGAGTCACGCACAAGCACAATGTCGTAACTTCAGATGTTGGTAGTATAGTTACCCATATATACTTTAATTAACATCCGAATTTTTGTGAGTGGCAATAAACTTTTTCGGTGAGTGAGTAACAGTGCCGTTTATTTCGCCTACGATCGCCCGTCTTTAAATTGCTCAAACAATTTATACTCACATTTTGCTGAATGCTGAATCTCCTTTATCATTGCCGAATAATGGTTCCGTCAGGTATTCTATGTCGTTCTGAAAAAGATACCTGAAATATTTGGAAATATCAGGTGCAATCGATACGACGTATATAACCATTTCACAACATGATCGTCACAACATTTACTTAGGATTATTAAATACATGTTTCAGGAACTTTATATTGTTTATTGGATGGTCGTTGGCTTGTTAGTTAGTTTTTTTTTTACCAAGGGCGTAGGAACCGGGGGGCGCCAGCCCCCGCAGTGAAAAATATGAGGGGCGGAAGTATCATTCCGCCCCCCACCCCGTTTCGCAAGTCAGAAAACCCCTTTTTCATTTCCAAATGGGAAAAAAAATCTCATTTGGAGCACCAAATTGCATCTAAGGCCAGGTGAAAATGCAAAATTATTTACAAAATGGAGTGGGTGTTGAAGTGTGCTATATCAAAAGTACCTTCCTACGCCACTTTTTTTACTACCAACGGCAAAGAGTCTATTGTCTACCAAGAGAGCATTATAATGTAGTATATTTGAACACATAGGCTATTCATTAGTTTACATAAAGTACAGTAAAGTGACTCTAAGGGAAATCACAAACGACTTTTAAGAAAGCCCTAAAGTGTTGGCGAACCTTATGACCAGTTTTATTTTACAAGCTTGCTCAATAACTTTCATAGTGTCCGTGTAACTACTGCGTTGTAATGGCATAGCGTTATCGTTCACAAATTTCTGCTCATTAAAGTTTCATTATATTTGGACACTTTACGACTGGTTCGGGCTGTTCCCATTCATGGCCAGCCGTTTGCTCTTCCGACTTTTCGGTTTCATCGTTATTTATATCTATATTTATATAGAACACAACTGTACTCACAGAGTAGTCAAAGATGTTCCAGCCAGTATAGATCCCGGTAGAGTTTTCAAGTTGTTATCGTGGAGAAATCTGTTTTAATTATTGTGTTATAGGGAGAATAAATGTGCAAGTTTAGATGGTAGAAACGTAAACCTATAATTCAAAAACTTATTTCTTATTCGAAAGGATTAAATGTTTAATGATAGTCTGTCGTCTATTGGAGAACACACAATATTTACATAAAACTGAATTTTCATGATTATTACATTTACGTATTTACGAAAATATGATAACAATCACGTCGCTCACGGGCTGATAAAGAGACATACATTCTATTTACAAGCGGCAATTTGTAAATTACGAACATTTTTACACATCCTTTCAAACCGTATCTCGTGTTCGATAACATATATTTTCCAACATGTCTCTGTTGAACTTAACGCTGGACTAATTCATCTCGTCCAAAGTGAGACTGTCATCGGTTTATATATGAGTGTTGTGTGATTTATTTAGCAACGTTGTACCAAAAACCGATCCAACTGCTTATGAACATTCATTCCAAATGTTATAACATATATAATGCATTCTTATTTTGGATGAACTTAACGCCGGTCCGCCATTTTATCCCGCCCAAAAGGTCGAACTGGAAGTAGATATTTAGAATTAAAAAGGGATTCGTTCTGTTTGAAATATTTGACCACAGAAATGGTTAATATATGAACTGATCCAGGGCAAATATATATTTAGAATATCCATCAGCGTCACCAACATAAAATAATATGAAATTTGAATAAGCAAACCCTATACCGACCTATTAAAACATTGCAACAGAAAAGCGGAAGTATAAGAAACAGCCGTTTTACCAATGTGTCCCTTCATAATCCCAACAGGAAGTTTAATATCACGATAGTTTTAATTTCCTTTCATTCGTATACTGTGTCGTGTACAATCAAACCGATGACAATGATAGTTCTAGAATCCAATAGAACTATATCACATGTAGGGGTACATACCACAAGGCTGTAGCAGATTAATATACATATAGTGACTAGCACTTAAAAGTTTCACAATATCATTACTGATAACCCCAATTGTTAGCTGCCATTTTATAACAAACAATTTTTAATTTATAGTCCAAGTTTGGTCCTATTGAGAGGGACTTAAATCCTAATACTTTGCGTCAATAAGAGTATCAGCTCATTTCAACAACCTTCACGTATATCTTTCACGCTGGTAAAGTTACAAAATTTGTAACATGAATACGGAAAAAAACCGCCCTATCACAAATTCGATCTAGACCTAAAGTCTACCTAAAAAAACATAATTCTATATAACGAGCCTATTTGCGTTGGTATAAGTGTTTCCATATTATTTCGAATTAATTATGCTGATATTATAGCGATGAAGTTAGCAATATGGTCATTTAGACACCGAGGCCATGCAGTTGTAATGCCAGCTATGGTTTATTTTGAAATGACGACCGGATCTTTGACACTTCCTCCGTTCTCTCTTACAGAAAAAAAAGAATTTCCTGAACTCACAGATTTTGAAGATAATGAACATTGTCGAACAGTCCTCTCGGCAGTGCTTTAAGCTTATTACCACATAAAAAGAGTGTTGTCATATAGTGACCTTTCGGATTAATCGTGAACAGTTTAGCAGGAATTTCCTCCAATTCGTTGTCCCCAATGTCTCTGAAATGTTGAAAACACAATTCAATTTTATTTCTGCATTCAGGAATAGTTACCCTAAGTCAAGACTACACACAGTCGCTAGCCTGATGTGAAACCTCAACACAGTTCCCCATCTTTCCCACTAAAGTATAGCATCGGGATCAAATGTGACTGTGTACAAAATGAGAACAATTTTGTCTACTTCTAAAGTGAAGTGAAGACTCGCGCCCCAAGAATTATCTGATGCCGGTAATCTGACCTAGTTTCGCATGAGGTTTCGCATGAAGTGTTAGACACCACCATAAAATACACACACACAGCTTGCTACCTTCGGTAATTAGACACTGTCGTACAGTCAATACATGCAGCTACGGTCAATACCCACAACACAGTGTACATAACAACGATGTACATCTCAGGTTCAGATAAAAGATAACAAGGTAACACGTTTCATTACTGTCTGCATTTTGTAGCGACAAGGAAAAATACAATTGCAAGCAACGGAAAGTTAACTTTTTTTCAGAGGGCGGCACGCGGTTTGGGCGGGTCTTCAATGCCTTTAAGGTTAATGATCCTACGTAATTTTGAAGCAACGAACGCTATCAATTGTGCTAATACAAAAACAATGCCAATCACACAAACTATATCCACAAAGGCTATGCATTAGATAAGTTTAAGACTCCAGGTTCGTTTCGAAAGTTTACCATACCTTTGTAGCCAAGCATTATTGCTTTTCTCCAGTAAGTTTCGTAGCTTTATTATTTTCTAGTTAAAGGCATATTTCGTCATGAAACTTACAAAACCATATTAATTGAAGTGGCTTCAAACAAACGTTCTGGTATCGTCTTCAGCTTCATAGATGACAGATGTCTGTGAAACAGAACACACGACAGATCTTATAAAGGAATGATTTCGTCAATTATGGAAATAAAACTCAGATGACTCACTAAGAGATCGGTAACTTTAAAAAATTGGCTGTGGTTAATGTCAATGGAAATAAGTGAGTGATTAACATATAACTGATACGACATGATATATACGGTAGGGCTGATTTCATGAAGATGATGAGAATGAATGGATGATGGGAAATCAAATTTAGTGAAACTAAACATTTAAAGTGAATCTTTATGGTAGCAAGATGTCAAACTGTAGTGTTTATTAATACCGTAACAACAGTCATACACAATCTATACAGCATTATAGCGATACCTCGTTTTACTCTTGTTATTGGAGTGATTGTCGGTTAACTTACTAATATAAAAAGAATATCTCTTAACAATGTATGAAGAAACAGTAGTATATCTTACAGCCTTTCAATTTCTTGAATTGTGTCAAAGAAACCTTCGGGAATTCCAAACAAAGTGGTGATTTGTAAGTCTCTGTGTAAGAATGAAAATGAATTATGGCTCATTTTTGCAACAAGAAAATCGGTATCGTGTAATCAATGAGGACATTGGAGAGTGAAAAGTTGTGCGTGCATCCAGTACTTTCATTCAAGTTTCCTGGTTGTTTGACTTTATTTTAGGTTCTGTGTTTTTCTTCAACTGTAGGATAAGTTTGTAAGCTTTAACACTGCACATGTTTCTGTGTGCATGGCATATCTTTGTTTTACTTTATATATCTTTACTTTTCAATTCGTAGCATATATACTATAGTACATGTAGCACATGTTATAGCTCAGAGTGGAAAATGAGAGTTCGTGACCCTCCCTTGAGTTCATATATTTTAATCTTGTTGAACTTGAATGTAATAGGCACGTGAACATGACAGAAATGATGAGTAGATAACAATTACTGTAGTCGAATAAGTATACCCTCAAAATTTCCATTTACGCGTTTACCCCAAATTTACCACATTTTTGGTATATGACGTCTTGTTAGGCAATACACGTGGAGTTTCATTAAAGGTATATAATGGCCGGGAAGCCTGATAATCGTGATATTGTCAGAGAACATATTCCTGTGAGCGTATCAAGGCCAAGCTAAGAGTGAGATCTGCTCTAGCCTGACCAATGTGCCGCACTGACGTAACGTCTCGACGTAAGTCAGTGCTATAGATTCGAATTTTCTGGTAGGACGGGCCAACATTTCAAGCACTCTATCACAGAAACTAAAATTCATGACAGGGCAAGACTGGGGGCGATACAAAGACAAAAAATGATATTGCCGGAAGGAATGGATCCCATTTTTCAGTAAAAAATTCCATTAAATGTTCTCTTGCCCAAACGGTTTGTTCCGTTCAAGTATTATTCAAAGATATAAAAGGTACTTTGATGATCAAGTAATGTTGATGATCTTTAGATTGGTTTACATTTGACAATGAAGGGACTTTCACGGCCATTATATGGTTGTATATATATACATGTATTAAATAACCAATCAAAATTAAGCTGTCAGATGTCGTGTTTACTTACAAATCAAGCAATCTTGTACAATTGTGTAGAAGTCTTGGAGGTAGTCGCTTCAAAACGGAGTTACTTGAAATTGTCAGCAACCTATGTGAAAAACATAATAGCAGGTTGACATATATTTTAATTGACTTACTTTCGTTTTACCTTATGCACTTTCAGGTGATATTCTGCCTAAAGTTGATAGTCTGCCAAAACGTTTGCCAAGAAAAACTTTTTTTTTCAAACTTAATATGACAAATTTTGAAAGAAATTTACGCCATATAGGTAATTATAAGATCTATCAATGTACCAAGATACATAGTGGAAATATGCCAAATAATGGAAAATATGTCAGAGATGTGCGGCTTACGCATTGAGGGTGATAATGAAGGCGCTTCATTCGTTGCCAATAGAACTTATATGAATATGATAGGGTGTTCAAATACTTAGCTTTATCAAAAATGTAATTAATAACCTTGACATTTTGTTTTGATGTAACAAAATAATGGGTCAAAACAGCGTATACCACTGCAGACAAGCCATTTTTATTTTGCTATCGTAACCCCTGCACTATCTAAGGTAGCATACGCCCAATAAAAGCCTATGACTTACAAAAGTAATGTGGCCTCTTAGTCTAGATATAGAAGTCCCCACTAGCTTAACGCTACCTATCACTGCAAGCTGACAAGTTGGCCTTTTATGGTACCATCAATTTTCCGTATCATGCCCATGTATATTGTTTGCTATCCGAGCCTGAAGTTTTCGTTACTTGTAAACAAACCTCTTCACTCAGTAGTAAACCATTTTCGTACGCTGCTCCTGTGAGACCTAAAGGGGTCTAAAATTGCCTCAATTGACCCAATGTTTGCACCACGTTCATGCTCTTCAACATGCAAGCCACAAAAAGCACAAAAAAATGTTCTCCTACTGCAATTTGGCACTTTCCCTGAGATAGCAGAACATTCGGGCTGATTGATATATACGTTATTATAGGAGTATGCCCCCTAAGAGTCCGGGTTAAATAGTGGACTTGGTGTTAGCGTGGACGTCGGTAATGGAATACTTGTCAGTAAGTAAATTCATACTATTTGGAAACATGAAGAAATCTTCTCACCTTGTGTATATTTTCGGGTAAACAATGTTTGAGGTGGACGGGTACCTGGTAAATTTCTGGGTGTAATTAAGCTGACGTGTTAACGAAATAACGGAGGCTTTTAAAACCATGTGATAAAATCAGGAATTGGCATGGTATTTGACTTGATCGATTAGATTTTTAAGCTGTGTTATCTTAATGGTCTGCTAATAGAGGATTCTAGACATAACACAGACATATAACATAACATGGCATCAATATTCCGACGATAATGTTAAGTACTTTACTTGTGCAAGTGTCACATTCTTTTACCTTTCTGCTTTAATTTTATGAGATATACTTACAATGTTTGAAGGGTAGAACACACTCTTGATATTGATTCCTCAGAAAACAGCAAGGGCTCTTTATTAAATTTTATATATCTGTCGGAAGCGAGAAGGTCAAAATTATTATTTGAAGTTGATACTGAAGTATAGCGCCAAATATA
>JAIPMN010005109.1:5858-19732 GCA_020650975.1 Apostichopus californicus
GGGGGGGGGGGGAGGTGGCGATCAGTGGAGGGAGAATTTTATAGCCAAAATTATTTGAGTAATCTGATGCGATAACATTAAAGATATAATGTATAACATTTCGAGAAATGGAAAGGTTGCTACGCAATTGTAAACTTATTAGCTTTATATTGTTTTGTGTGAACAAAAAGAATGTAAATAATTTGTATATAATTAAGTAAGAGTTAATTTGAAAATATCAGTAATCTAATGTGAAATATTATGGCCCTTCAATTTTCAACTTATCGTGCAGTTTTATTTTTTTATTTTTTTATTGATGGACTGATTTATTTTATTATTATCTTTTTTCTTCTTTATTATCACTTTGATTATTATTCTGGAGTCTAACATTCTGTATTACCCGTTGACGTCACAAACACCTTCATCCACGCGAAAGGCGCAGTATTATTTCCTATGTATATACTATACGCACTGACATTCACACTGTTCGATTTGTTCTAAGATATACGTTTGATTTAGATCACACTGCCAAATATATACCGCATGCGTGTCAACCTACATTTCACTTTTGACAAGGGAAGCTTGAGGATAAAATCAATTCAAGCATTCTAATAATTACGTTGACTCCTTTATGAACGCCTTGACATTTTAACTGAATATAATGAACATGTGATATTCAATTATAACACCTTGATTGATCGCTGACATTTACTGATTCACTTTTTTTTTTCTTTTCTTTTTAATCTTTTTCTTGGTGAATTACGATTCTTTAAAGTAACTCGATGTGTCAGGTTTGCGCTGTTTAAGTATGAATTAATTCACAACTTTAGTTGGTGTATTTTTTGCCCTATTATTGTGATTTCTCTTTTCAATTATCGTGGTTTGTGAGCATAGGATGGTAAAAGACCCGGATTTTATGGTACCCACCATAGGATGGTATATATGTGAATGTTCTCTCAGTGTTCTCTATCATGTAGCCAGAAACAGGCCCTACAGCTCGGCTATAGACTGTGCCAAGATAATGCTAGATGTTCTCACTTGCATGTCTCCAACAAACTATGACATTCTCACTTTACCGTGCCTAAGTAGGCCGAAATTATAGTTTACTCGGCCCGGTAACCATCAATTCCCGTTTTCCGCCCTCTGTTTCATCCTTCCCCGGGAATATCCACTTAAATATTCCCAGACTTTATAGGACAGGGCAATGAAGCGCATTTTGGCAGCCTAATAACAGTTGTCTGTATAGTAATTGTATGTATCCGATAAAACTTAACCCTTTCTTTGTTGCACCACGGTTGAAATTGTGGTTTCATTATTACCATATAATTGATTTAAATCTTTAAAATACGTGTCCACCAAATGTATTCAACAATAGTACAATAACATCTAACTGAAAATCATGTTCAATTTCTATTACGCTTTGCACGTTCACTGCAATATCCATAAACCTAATTCAGAACTAGGGGCTAACTGCTATACTATTTCTAAGTTGTCTATTTTTTATTTAATTTTGTTTAATTTAAATTTCTATACCCATCACGTGATCCCTGAAACCCTCCGTACCTCTTTAACTTCCTTTACCCTCAAACCATCTGACAATTTCTTACCTTCAATTGAGACAATCTGGTGAAATGCGTGACTTTTGTCGAAAATTTGGAAACGGTTCTTAAAAGGATTTTCAAAAGCTCTTTATCTTTAATTTCCTGCTGCCGTGACAAATTAACTCCTATGTTTTCCTTTATTTCTTTGCTAATACGTTATCAACGTTCCTTCACTAGAGACCGTATACAGAGATACATTAAACCGAATCTGCACTCTCTTGTTCTTAGTTCTCTATGGAGGTCTATGTGTTGTGTGAGTGTTGTTCAATCATAGCCAGTAATAAGGCAAATGGACTCGCGAACGATGCCGCTTTGAAAGCGCTACATCTTCAATATAGAATGAAGCAATCATATTTTTTAAGCAGATTTAAATGGCAAAGAAAGATGTATACTTTTCTCCAAGATTTAACGCCAGGCTCGGCAATCACCCAATCGAGTAATCAGTGAGTCCAGTTAATAAAAGCATGTACCAGCAAGCAAATTGAGCAACTTCATTTTTAATGGAATGATTAGCAAGCATTAGTATAGGATTTCCATGGATACAACGAAATGTGAGTGGCTATTGCTGTGATATTTGCCGCGTCTCTTAAAGAGATAGTAAAATCTGTAAAATACAGTTTATGTATATGGTTGGGGTATATGTTACCAGGTACACGAGAACCAATCGTTACTGGTTATTATACAGTCGAGTTTCTCATCCGTCTGCATGGAGATTCGTTTTATTACTTGCTTTTTAAATCTTGAGGTTTTAGTGGCCTCCTCCTCCCTACATAGGCATATAAAATAATCCCCTGCACGGTAAGATGTAGCAGCGTCAATTGCAGACCACGCCCACAAACTATAGAGGCGTATGTTTAAAACAATATGTGCCCAGATGTGATTAGATATCATTAATGCGACCAGATGTGTAACTTCGGATATGTTATAAAGGTGATGCGATGTGACTAGATATGATAACATACTTAGTTACATGATCATATTTGAATAAAATTTACTCAAAAACTTGAACAGTAGCGCCAGTTTTCTCACTACCATTACGTAAAGTACAAATTATCACGCACACAAATCGTGCATTCTTAACAGTTGACGGCAATAACGTGGTACATTTTCAATTGTAATCAATTTAAGCAGCACAGTAGGCTATAAAGGACCAGGCCTAACCATATAGAAGTAGTGAATCCGAACAAGATGAGCTTTGTTGATGTTCATGTCCGTAAATAATAATGGGCGGAGGTGGGGGGGGGGGGGGTATTAATGACAACAAGCACAGTGTTCGAAGAATCGAACTGTTAATTAATATACAAAGTATACCCGTACTCGTGTTTTTAGAGCACAAGCCACTTCCATCACAATTGTGGTAAATATGAATTTATGTGGTTGTTAGTATCTACCGATACGCAAACCCCTCTTCGATACACTTCAGTATATACCTTTGTCCTTCCAATCTTCTCTGCATTTCTCCCCTTCAAATTTCATAGGGCTAACACCTCTTGATTAAGTTGTCAGTGCTTCCTATACGACATCCAATTATTAATATCGTCTTGCGCATGCGCAACTGAGCTTTATCGCTGCATTTAGCCCTCAATTATGTTTATTCAGTTCAGGAATGATAGTGATCAAATTTATGTTCAAAAGATTATTTTCTTGCGCATGTGCGACTGTCTTCCGTGCTAACAGAGGTCCGTGATCTTGTTTTTGTTCAATGTTCAACGTTTTCTCTCCAATTTCAGTTGATTATGTTTGTTTTGTTTCTACTGGTCAGTAGAGTTATACGTACCATGGATACATATGTGTTCTACTGGTCAGTAGAGATATACGCATAATGGATACATCTATATGTGTTCTACTGGTCAGTAGAGTTATACGCACCATGGATACATATGTGTTCTACTGGTCAGTAGAGATATACGCATAATGGATACATCTATATGTGTTCTACTGGTCAGTAGAGTTATACGCACCATGATACATCTATATGTGTTCTACTGGTCAGTATAGTTATACGCACCATGGATACATCTATATGTGTTCTATTGGTCAGTATAGTTACACGCACCATGGATACATCTACATGTGTTCTACTGGTAAGTATAGTATACGCATCATGGATATATCTATATGTGTTCTACTGGTCAGTAGAGTTACACGCACCATGGATACATCTATATGTGTTCTACTGGTCAGTAGAGTTATACGCACCATGGATGCATCTATATGTGTGCTACTGGTCAGTAGAGTTATACGCACCATGGATGCATTTATATGTGTTCTACTGGTCAGTAGAGTTATACGCACCATGGATACATCTATATGCATGTTCTACAAATCAACAGAGTAATCAACCCTGGAGGTCATCCATTCCAATTAAATTTGTTTTCAACGGATATTCTGACAGGATTAATAGAACAGTTGGTCTGAATGTCAATTAATAATCCCCACCTCCCACATTTAAACTTAATTCGCTCTATATCTTCTGGCTAAGATTTAAGACTTGCATAAGATTTGTGAAATTTATGAATCGAATGGAAGTTAATTTCATTTCATTTTCTGTTGTCACCAGGATTCACGGGACTAACACAAATCGTAATAAAGAAATATCAGTATCAGTTTATGATGGCTTCCAATAGTGCTATGAAATTGAAAATTATTTTACTTTGAAAAAAACTCGTTACAAAGCAAAACAGATCTCTACCTTTCGTATCATTCTTTTCAAGGTATCGACCTGTTTTTTATTTTATTTTCATAATCTGATTACTGTTAATACGAAGGACGACGACGATAATAATAGAATTGAATACAAACAGCAAATTGTCTCGATTATGAATATGGTGAAAATAATAATCTATTTCCATCATTTCTGTTTGAGCAATTGCAACCTTATTTTGAAGCCAAACATTGTTAGCAGCTGTCCAATGAATCTTAACATAGGTTTGGTAGTATGACTACACAACAAGCTTACAAAACACATTCCTTGTTAATTTTGAAATCCTAGTGCAACCGCCCCCCAATGAAGCCACCTCTACCCCCTCCCCCCCCCCCAATCACGGCCAAAATGCCCTGTGTCAACTAATTAATACATAGAGTGTTACTTCAGCACTGTACTAATCCATGCTTCAATCTCCATGGATAGGCCTAATAATAATGAAACGCTGTTTCCCTTATCTCTGGGTTTGACCGCTACAATTTCTGGCGACGCCATTGGACATAAGACTGACCACTGAGGCGTGATATTACTTTATATCTCAACCGATGTTTGCATTATGATTCGCTTCAAATACAGTATAGCTTTCGAAAAATAATTAAGTATAAAATATTGCCTTACCTGGTTTTCTTGATTTATGTCTTCAAATATGAGAACTAAAAATGATTAAAATTTCATCTCCTTGCTCTGATTTTGCTCCAGTTCTACGAAAACAATGGACAAAATATCAGAATGGTTTAATAACGGCGCGAATCTTAACTCTCTTCTGCAGATGTACCTTCGGGTGACATCCAAAGTAGATGCTATCTAATCCGATGGATGGCTCTTACTTGCGTCTTCCTCTCAAATATCCCATCTCTCATCAACAGAAGATCACTCACTAATGAGAAGGCAACTTGTGCGGCTACAGTCAGTGAAGTAGGTTGCTTGTATAATATCTACCGCCCTCTTTATTACCATCATCTACGCAATGTGCGGACAGGGGTTTTACTGTGCTACAGTGTGCGCTATGATATTGTCATATTTGTAGCAGTGATAGAAATACACAGTATCTTAAAAATTCGGTACGTCTCGCTTGACAACTGGATAAAATTCCATAACAAGTAAAACAGGCCCGTCCATTCTTTGTTTCATAACATTGGAATTAACTATAGCTTCCAAAATGAAGTCGACCCTGGGTTTAAGTTTGATATTATCGTTTGATTAATTTCCGTTGATGAAAAAACCTCGAAATGTCAAAGCCAAATAATTACAAGGGCAAGTCTTTTAAGCCAAAGTTTGTATTTTGTAGGACCTACTCGTGCTTAATACAACTGGAAAATCTAGTTTGATACTAATTAATTTTAAGCACATGCGAGCGCCTTTGGAGCCTTAAGCTACAAAATTGCACATACATAAGGGTGATATCCTCACAAGAGATGAGAAAATTAACTTAACTTATACCTATCGGAGATTTAATCATTGTTGCAAGTAATTTCTTCAGAAGATAAAAGCTTAAAATGTTTACTGCGGTGGTGAGACATGTTGTATGCTACAAGCATTAACCCTGTCATCATATATTTCAAGTCTTAGTTATATATCATCTCAAGTAAGTATCCATACTTTATAATTATGTACTGTATCTTGGTTCACTGTTGAGAATACAGATAACGGCAAAGGCGCAACTAAGATCAAACCATCTTGAAGCTCAACGCTGTAAATAAATCAGTTATATATATATATATTCCTAATGCGTATTCCGTTACATTGGCGAGCTGCAATGGTGCTTTATCATGTAAGTAGGCCTAGTGGGAAAACTATTTCCATTTTCCACGGATGATGTAATTTTCATTATGTAAGTCAAAAAACCCCTCACTCTTCTCCGAAGGACAAAACAATCTCTCGACTACTCCCCTTACCACGTGATGAAACTCGACCAATCGGTTTCAACCTCACTGTCAGTTGAAGTTCACTATGCAATTTATATGTGCAGACGACAGGGTCAAAAAGTGGCTTGCTTTATGCATAGAGAAGTTGGAGAAAATGTAAAATTATATAAAATTTCACTTTGTTTGCAAAACAAGATCGAAGTATCTCTGATAATCATAAATGACAACTTAAATGATATGATAAAATATGATATTGATACTGTTTGTACTCTCAATACGAGTGCTTTGAAGAAGGGCACGAAAGAGCAAACTAGTGTACAAAATTAGCCTAACTGGGAGATGTTATTTTTGGTTATATTCATTACACACCTTCCTCGTATAGCAATTCTTTGCATTGTGTTGAATATCATACCGCGGTCGGCCGTAGTCTGATGAAGGTCACTTGACCAATTAGAGTCACTTAATGAATTCAAAAATATATAGACAATGAATATGTGTGAAGGTTGATAGCGTAAACGAAGGATCGGGGGAACTCGTAATCTTGACAGTTTGTTTGATCGCTTTTGTCTCTTTTCAGGGACGTTTTCCTTCTATAAATAAACACGTTTATTTCCAAACAAGCTACTGTTTTTTCTCCTCCCCCTCCCCTCCCCGGCTCTCCCCAGACGCCCTAACCCCTCTCTAGCCCTCCTTGCCCATCTTATTCTTCTTACAGTCTGAGCTTGCTGACACGAGTTGGTAAATAGGGCTTTCAATCAAAGCTCGACATATTTTTCTAAATTTCTGTCATTTCTATCTATATAGGACTATGAATTCATCAGCGACACTAACAATGTGACATTTACGTGTGGAGAAATCATATTCTTCAGTTTCCGGTGAGTGTCATTGATATACATCTGCTCCACACTAGATATTTACATTTTCTTGAATTCATTGCAGTTAAAATCGTTTGTAACTTACAAAAAGAGGTAAAAACAAGAAATACTCTCGCCCCATTCAAATTATCCGCCGCGATGATATCACTGGCTCAGCAGTCGTCCAATAACCTCTATAAAATTAGATTAAAATTTAATTACAAAAAGTTTACCAAATCATACCGGTATCTTCTGAAGCAATGCTTGCTATCGAGATCTCTCGATGAAAATGTAATTTGTATTTTTTTCTATCAATTTGAGGCAGAATATCTGTGATAAAATTGTCACTCAATTCAATTAAAGGCCCATCGGCAGTCCATAACACAGCCTACTCCCTGCCACGAGACTGCAACATGTTACACAGGGAAGAACATGAATTGTGAATGTGATCATTATTACGTATACTCCGACAAGCTATAGCAAAAACAAAATAATGGCATGCGTTTTAGCTGAATTTTACTATATAAGTGATAATCATGATGGTCGTTGTCTTTGTTTCCCAACCGTTTCAATAGTCATGCTTTGCAATTTTTTAGAGTGGACGAAGCCAGGACAACATAAGTTTTGGTTACAATTACTGACAATAAACAGCTGTTAATCTAATTATAAGAAAAAACAACATTAATGGTTCACGTTTTGTCAGATTGGTAAAACCGTGGTTGTGGTTTCATTATGTATTCTCTTGGGACTATTAGATCTAAGATTCATTAACCTCTTTCAAAGAAGGTGTACAACGATTTCATTTCCTATACCTCAAACGAACTTTAAATTATTATATTTTTCTTCCAAATAACCTAGCTATAATCATATTGACTGTTTTTCCATTGTTTTTTGTTTGTTTATGTTGTTGATATATTTTGCTGTGCTCATGTCACATGTACCTACACCTGAACAAAAACTACTGCGACTTTTATTTTTTCTTCGTGTGATTATATTTTATGCAAAACTTCCCCGGGAACCGATGTTTTCATCTTACGTGGGTTCGACTAGATTCATTAGAAGTCGATAGTTTAAATGCTGTGTGTGATGATGGCGATCATTTGTAACTACTTTATATCGCTTTATTACTATTCCTGTATAGAAATATATAATAGTTAACAAAAATGTAATTAAATTGAAATGTGACAAAACTGATATTGGATGGGTGAGGGGTGGGTGAGGGGTGGGTGAGGGTTAGGTGAGGAAATAAGTAAAGGACAGGTATAATGTAGGGTAAACTTAATGCTAAGCACTGTCGGGTGGGCAGGGAGGGATAGATTTCATTAAAAATAATTACTCTACACCATAGTTGGGCAAAGTGTGGCTCAACCTGGGCCGCATACGGCCCGCGAAATTGTCCGTAGCCGTAAGGTTTTCAAATCCCTATTCACGCGGTCCACAGAACCTTTTGGCAAGGATAAACAAACATTTTTACTTTTTGGAGTTTGTATAGAGGTTCAGGCCTCATTGGTGATAGGATACTTCAACGTAACATATGGACAATGCCTATACATAGTCCTCTCATAATTAAATTACCAAGTAATGCAAGGAGTATGTAGGTATACATTCTTATATAGGGGTTGTGGCACGCCGATTACATTCGAAAGTTCACGGTGGCCCGCAAGATCCATTTCTTGCCCATCCATGCTCTCAGTTTTCTTTTAAGATCAAATACGATTTTTGTGAAGAGTAGGGAAGAGGAAAGGCAAGGATGCTTAACTCTTAAACGACATCGAAACGAAGGAACAATTCCTCAACAAGTACATCACATATATAGATCACGTTTTTCGAACAGTGGTTTGCTATAATTTTAGCCGCAAACTTCACTCATTTAACCCTGCAGATAAGCGTATGGTTGATAGCATCAGCAATGAATAATGCAAATTCTTTAGCCATTTCAATCCCTCTTAACTCCCACGTGGTAAAATTAACTGTTCACGAAAACGAGTGAAGACGTTATTTACATCAAGCATCCTACTATATGTTTGCATTATAGTATCTCTTTAATTCAGCATCTTGCGTAGGGTTTGATAAACATTTCATTATGAATGAATCATAAAATTCTAAACGATTCACGTCATTAAATTTAACTATGATCCAAGTTTATATGGGATCACGACGGAAATTACCAAAATAAAACGTGAAACTTTCTGACCTGCTATATTTATTTGTTTAAACCGTATATACGTCAATAAATAAAAATAAGCGTATATGCATGATAACAAATTCCATAATCTCATATCTTATAAGTTACATGGTATCCTGTTTACAGCGCACTAGCTCCAAGAAGCTCCACTCAAATAAATGATTTAAAAGTTCCGTTGATATCAAAATGATTTATTTCCTCCGTCTCACAATTAATGTTGAATCAGAGCGTTTGTAAAATTACTTCAAGATACTATAATTAAAGACAATTTTATAAATCATACACCCGCAACATTAATGATCGTGAGTACTGGCTGATTCGACTTACTTTTCCAGACTCACTTGTCCTCGACAAATTTGCTTGACAAGTTGCAAAGCTTGGGCTGACACGTGATGGGGCATCTGACCACTCATTGGTTTATTATTACCTAATGTTGAACATAATTAATATTTATGAAATTTATCACTGCATCAACCAATCATGAGTGAGAAAGAAAACACGTGGTCCTAATTTTAGTCATGATTTTCCTTGTCTGAATCCACAGGCTCCTAAACTAGACGTCTGAAATGGACCGTACAATTTCTAATGTATTTATTTATTCGGAAACCGTGGGACTTAACGAGGGGGCAATTCCAAGGTCAATTGAGCAAAGGGTTAATAACCTTGCAGGAGTTTGATAGGGACTTAAAGGGGGTATAATATCACTTCATATCAATAGTTATATGAACCACAGCTATGACTTTGTACCCGTATATTGTGTGAGCCTGTATCCAGCGTTTACCCGACTACGAGTAGTTATGCATCATCTTACTGTACAAAGAAAGTTCAGTCTGGGTGGAGTGAAGGGGGGGGGGGGTGCGCGGGGCACAAACGTCAAGAGATAAAACTTTGTGACAAAATGTACAATCCATGTCACAAAATCCAGTATCTGAATACTTTTCGAAAAGGGCTCTTTGTATTAAATTTTTGCTATATTGACAAATTTCCCACCAATTGAGTTAGGTAGGCCTAAGGGATTTATTGCTGGAAGGGCCAGATGCAAATGACGGATTTTATAAAGGAGAGACGATCGGACCTGAGGGACAATGTACATCTCCATAAACATATGAACTCGCTCCATTTGCATATATCCATCACAAAGAAGAACATTTCCTATGGATATTTCCTATATATGGATATTTCCTATATATGGTTATTTCCTATATATGGATATTTCCTATATATGGTTATTTCCTATATATGGATATTTCCTATATATGGATATTTCCTATACATGGATATTTCCTATATATGGATATTTCCTATATATGCATATTTCCTTTATATGCATATTTCCTATATATGGTTATTTCCTATATATGGATATTTCCTATATATATGGATATTTCCTATATATGGATATTACCTATATATATGGATATTTCCTATATATGGATATATTCTGGATATTTCCTAAGAAATGTGTGGATAATTGGGATCAAGACTAGCTCACTAACGGAAAGTATCTCAGTTTAAGCAACATACCGTTAATCATAGGCTATTTCCTGTAGGTATGGATAAACATAACCAAATATGGAGCAACCTTAATACACTTCAACTTTCAACTTTTTAATGTTGACAACAAAGTCATTCTGTATTATATGCTAGTTTGTGGCAGCCTCACCACTGCATGTCAATAACATATCATAGCACCACAACCTTTACTATAACATCAAAGTCCTGCTTGTTTCTAACAGGCCTCAGTCTAAGCAATACCTCATCATAAGAAAAGGGCTCTGACATGATTTAGTGTTAAGTTTGTAAAATCCTTTATACCTCATTTACAGTGATAGTAATCTTCTTAGCTATGAAACTAGCAAGAAAGCAGTGCCTGATATTGGTTACATGTATCCCTTCTTACTTTACTGAATATCTGTGTGATCAAAACCATCAACTTCTTCTCCATCTTAGAAAGATAGCTGAGCAGTTTTGTGAAACAACACATCATCTCAGTCATACCCTGACAGCAACACTTAGGCTTCCATGTTAAATCTACATCACCAGGAGCTATGCAAATCATGATACATTCCAGATAAACCAGAGATAAGAGAACCCAGCAAAGTGCACCATAATGTAGTTTACCCTAAGGAGTGACTTTTGTCTCTTCAAGATAAACAATTTACTTCCAGTGAGACAATCTCTGAGATAATCAGCCAACTGATCAGCATCTCAGGATTCCCCGGGGTCATTTTCTTGTTGAATTTTTAAAGAGAGATGTCTATTTATCGTCGCAAACGGATTAGTCTTAAAAGCAGTATGTTGTAAAACCTGCTGGAATCTTTCTCTTTCTTCATTTCTGAAAAGAAGAATAAAACAACAGAGTAAGACATCTCAAGCCTTGCTTATATTAACAGAGATGCAGATGTTGCCATGGTTGTGTCTTCTAACAGAAACAAAATATATACACAAAACAATTTTTTTGTTTTCAGTTTGTGAGTGTACATTTTACAGCATATGCCTAAAGTATAAACAGATAGCCTAGCCTACAAAACTCAAAATGCTTTGTATATACTATTCAAAACAGACACTGTCAGGTCAATTAATAATTAATTGATACTTTCTGGTTGTGATGGAATAATATTAACTGAGTTGTATAAATTCCATTGGGGAGGTCAATATATTTTTTTTAGAACTATAAAGTACCGACTGTGTTTAAATTCATAAGAATCAACAGTTTAAGGTCGTCTCCGTGAGAAATAATTTGAAATGGTCAATTAGTTGCTAATTAATAATCCATCCAGAAATAGCAATATTTTGTACATATCATATCTATAGGCTTACAGACAATTTGTCACAACTTGAAAAATTGCACCTCTCTAAAATAGCAATAGAAGAAAGAAATAAAAGAGAAAGCTGCTTATTTTTGCAATTTACGGTAGTTTGAAGATTCAGAAATAATTAATAAATACTGCATTGTTTCGATGTCCTGTACAGATTTACCAAAAGCAAACTTCATCACAGCATTATTTAAAAAACATTAATATTTTCATCTTGCAATATTGGTTACAATTTTATTTGATCTGTTTCAGAATGTTGGTCATTGCAGGGGTTTTTGATGGCCCCAAAATCTACTACTGTAATAGTCTGTTTAGTTTTCCAACTCAAAACATATCTATGGGACTATGCAGTTCAAACTTTACCTGAAGATAACAAGGAATATGTTAAAGAGTATTGGCCTCTTTCTAGATGGATTCGGAGATATATATCACCATGACGACAGAATAGGAGGCTGAGAGATATATCACCATGACGATAGAGATGTTTCTTTTACTATTAACTGTCATTTGAGACTGACAAAGAGGTAATGATAAAAGTAACGCAGCTCCAGATGGTTTCAGATAGTAGGGACCAGAAAATATAAGGATGATTTATTCAAATATTGCAGACCAGGAATAATAAGGATAATTTATTCACCCAGGAGACCGTCCAAATAAATGCTTGGATGGAAGCAATAATCATTACATTTATGATTCAGTCTTCTCATACTTCTCTAGTATTCTTATATATTTATTCTGAAAATCTAGAGAAACAAAGTACAACACATTAATGTTTTTCTAATGGTGTCGTTGTAAATATTTTTGGGAAAAAACAGAGTTTACCCTTAATTTTTTAGAGTATCAACCTCAAAATTGAATAACAGAACAAGTCATATTTGTTAGATTATTCAATGTTATGAAATATTCAAATTTGGCAGAGCTAATATAGCTGTTTCAGACAAAACTATATTTTTGCTAATTACATATTTTACCTTTAAAAGGACTGTAATGCAATCCATTTAGATCCATCAGGCCTACCCTAGTCCCCACCCAACTCTAAGCCCTCACCCCACCCATCCCCACCCCCTTCCCCTTCAAAGCAAAACACATTTTTGGTGAAATCTTTTCTTTCATTTTTGGTGCTACTTTCCTGTTCTAGTTCCTCCAGTATTAACAACAAACTTGCTATGTCTATGCTATCAACAGACCAAAGGGAAGTGTTAGCGGGTCCAACAAACTTGCTATGTCTATGCTATCAACAGACCAAAGGGAAGTGTAAGTGAGTCCAACAAACTTGCTATGTCTATGCTATTAACAGACCAAAGAGAAGTGTAAGTGAGTCCAACAAACTTGCTATGTCGATGCTATTAACAGACCAAAGGGAAGTGTAAGCAAGTCCAACAAACTTGCTATGTCTATGCTATTAACAGACCAAAGGGAAGTGTAAGTGAGTCCAACAAACTTGCTATCTCTATGCTATTAACAGACCAAAGGGAAGTGTAAGTGAGTCCAACAAACTTGCTATGTCTATGCTATCAACAGACCAAAGGGAAGTGTAAGCGTGTCCAACAAACTTGTTATGTCTATGCTATTAACAGACCAAAGGGAAGTGTAAGTGAGTCCAACAAACTTGCTATGTCTATGCTATTAACAGACCAAAGGGAAGTGTGAGTCCAACAAACTTGCTATGTCTATGCTATTAACAGACCAAAGGGAAGTGTAAGCAAGTCCAACAAACTTGCTATGTCTATGCTATTAACTGGCCAAAGGGAAGTGTAAGCAAGTCCAACAAACTTGCTATGTCTATGCTATTAACAGACCAAAGGGAAGTGTAAGTGAGTCCAACAAACTTGCTATGTCTATGCTATTAACAGACCAAAGGGAAGTGTAA
>JAIPMN010005112.1:0-17658 GCA_020650975.1 Apostichopus californicus
ATAAATTTTAAATTGTATATTTCTTATTCAAAACATCTAATGATTGTTATATTATAACAGTTCAACAAATGCCAAAACAAACACCACACAAAACAAGGAGAATTTTTTCATATTTGGTGTAAATTTTCCTGATAAATCAGAGTAACACCCCAGGGCAGAGAGTGCTCGCTTTTTAATTCTTTGACCGAAAATCGTACATTTTAGTTCGACTGCAAATCATTCAACTTAAAACGATAACTAAAGACTTGCAAAAATGCAAATAAAATGTTAATTCGATCGAAATGTCCAGGAAGATTTATCATTTAACCTGTTTAAATTTGGTCGTTCGAATCGTGAAGATATTTTGTAGTGCAGTTCATTCGATAACAGATGCCTATTTCACTGTCAAATCAAGTCTGCACACAAACTTATAAATAACACGTAGGCCCTATATCAAGCATTAACATGCTTTTAAATGGAACTAGTAGTAGGTCACCACACGTGACTAACGACTACGAAAAAGGTGAAACATTTTATTTTGATTTCTCCTGCTTTCGTTGTTGTTGTTTTTGTTGTTTTGTTTTTTTTGTTAGAAATTCACAGAAGCATTTACAAGGTAAATAGTCTTTATTTTAGTTTGCAATATTCTGAATAAGTCGTCTTCACATCTGTACCTACAACCCTTCGAACTTCTAAAAATAAATTAAATATTCGCCATGTTTATATCTTCTTTTTCTGTTATAAATTCTTCATTCCTTATATGTTATAATATTCAATTTCTCTTCACTTATTATAACAACAATAAAATTGATGACATACATTAATTGATCCTTCTGTTAAGTCATTAAGTTATTGCTGCTTGTTTTAATACCCCAACCCTTTTTTTCACGAGAAGGAAAAAATTTATGAAAAAACCAAACTTGCAACTTCAGAAATGACTTTTAAAGACTAATATTGTTATACATTTTACAAGGATGTCCGGTTTCCTTGTATACGTTTTGTGATGGTTTTGGAAAATACACCGACAAGTTGCATTACTTTATATATTTTTAGAAAATTATTAGGATAATGTAATATTTTAGTTATGAAAAGCTGCTATTAGGCAAACAATTTATCTAGAAATGTTTGAACAAAAATGGTTCGAAATAATTTTTCGTTCTATTTTTTTTTTTAATTTAAAAAAAAAGTATGTCCCTTTCAAGGAAAAACATGTTACAATTCTTTCTTTTTTAAGTTCTGCACACAAACAAAACACATTAAAAAAATGAGTTTTTAAGACAACTTCATGCAATAACATATTTTCACTCTTTTCGTATGTACCCATCGATAATAATAATTTTGTTAATTAAATTTTGAGCACATGATATGAAAGACCACCCGCTGAGATTCAATATGGTAGGGGGGGAAAGTGGGAAACCAAACATGTGAACCAGTGTGTAATCTCTCTAACATTGGCGATTAATTAGAGTATGATTTAAATGAGGAACAGATACAATACGAAGGATTGAGATTTAATGTTTCACAGATAGAAAAACAAAATCGATAAGGTTTCCCTATAGCGCAACATTTATTTTCTCACTATTATTTCTATGGAGCATGATATTACCATGTTAATTCGTCGTACATGTAGTAGAACGCACTAGGCTACTGAATGGTTGGTTGTTAAGTGGCTTGTTTGTATGATACCAAGATACAAGGAACGCCAAATGTAAATAAATATATAATAAATCATATTCTTTTAAGTGACTATGATATCTTCATTGTTACATTTAGAGAAAGGACGAAACTGATGCAAAATGTATGGTTTAATAGCAAATTTTTTATTTTTTGGGGGGTAAATTTCATGTCAGCTACTGAATTTTTTTTTTAGGGGTGTAAATATAGCAGAATGTATATGAGTTACTTACTGCGTTTTCTTCCATACCATGGATACCCGGTGCATGGTGAAGCATAAGATCCGTCTGGTCCGGAACTAAGCCATGGGGACCTCCATGCATGAGGACATCGGGACGTCGAACCCCCGAATAATCCCTCGCCGACGGCAGTTGCATGCCCGGATGTTGGAGGTGGAGGTGGTCGGTCTCCCTCATGTTATGATGGCCCCTCTGTTGCGGGTGTAACTGGAACTGATGTTGAGCTTGCGGGTGGATGGGGTTTAGATGAGAGTAAGGGTCGGCATTCACGTGAGCGTGGTGGAAATCGAGCTGTGATTGAGGTTGAGTGGGGTTGTAGGGCGGTGGGAAATACGGCGGTTGAAAATCGGTGGCGGTGATGGGCGGGTGTGAAGAAATCCGGGAGGCAGGTGAAAAGGAGCTGGTGGCCCCCACTGCGCTAGCACTGAAGCCATGGCGATGGCTTATCAGGTCGGAACGATCCTGTAATGGAAACGATAATGCGAAAGCACTGTTATTCATAGCTGTAACGGGTGATTTCAATTACAACTCGACGACAGACTGGTGTAGCCTATATATATAAATATATATGTAGCTAAGAGCTAGGTCCAACAGGGAATGTAGACTTTATACTGGCAAGTTGAAATAGAAAGGCTGAAAGAATCGCATAATTACAGAGGAAATATTGTGTGTAATTCGGCAATAAACACATGACTTCAACACGGATGAGGATTATGTCACGTATGGAATTATTTACTAAGGTTGCTTGACCAAGTTGCATCCAAAATCCAAGTCATTTTTGGCTGATAAAAAATCAAGAAAAAAAACAAATCAAGCGAAGAATTTGTTTTAAATCCAAGAAACCAAAAAAGGAAAGTAATTTTGTGAATTATGTGGGACATATGGCGTGAATATTCTCCGAAAAAAGAAAGAGAGATGTAATTTGCAAATTTTATAATAAAATTTGAAATTAGTCTAATAGTTTCAAAATAATCCAAGAAATAAATTGCTCAGAAAATGAATCGCTTTGTATAAATCCTTGAAATATCGAAAAACACCGACAGATATTTTTGATGAAAAAAATATAAAAATCCAATCAGATAAGAAAACATACCTCGAACATAGTATGCATAGGGACATCTAAAATCGCAAAACGATAAATGAAAAATAATACTTCAACAAGAAGAAGAAAAAAATACAAAAATATTTGAAGTCAGTCGGCCAAAAGAAAAAAAAAAATTGTTGAGGTTAATTACTGGACATGCCGACTCAGCAAAAGCTAGTGACTGAGTGTTGACTGGTAGGGAATTAACAATGGTTTTGTTACCAATAAAGAGTGTATGGATAGCTCCCGGGAATAATGACCAGGGGGTGGTTCAGATACCAGAGAGAGGATGGGGATTTTACTATACCACGATATCGTGTCGCATGCATTATGTATTCAACATTTACTCGTAACAGAGCCCCTTCTAAACGACCTTGTTAAAAATCATTACACATTTCTTATGCATGACTAAAATTTGTCGTTTGTATTTTTTTGGTTTTCAAAATTTGATAAATTCTGATTTGATAAGATGTTTTGTGTGGATTATTATAACATCAATTTTACAAATCATAAGTGAAATCATGGTTTTAGACAAGACTGACACATTTGTTTTCTGACAATGATTGTTATGTCATTTAGCTTATCTCTTTTGATTCGTCTGTCAATTTTACGGGATACGTTCGAATTTTTGCTTGTTTAAGTTTTCATATTTCGATACACTTTCTAGAATAACATTGCTGAGAACGACGCGTGTGAAAGTTGTTGTTGTTGTTGTTAAAATTAATATTTTCTATAGTTACAAGATAAACACGACGTGTTTCTCTTAACATGGTTTGAAGTAATACGATTCGTTTAATTTGTCGATCTTAATAACCACGCAACACTGAAATTTCAGCGTCTTAAGGCGTAAACATTAATGTGTTGTTCTGTTTCAATAAACGTTCGTGTTTTTTTCTTCACATTCAATTTTACGAGACAGAAATGCAGCGCCCGATAATCAGATCTGAGTTATTCCAAAAAAGGCTTTATTGTTAATAGATTCAAAATGAATTGATTTTTTTTTCGTCAAATTTGCTTATATATCACTTTGAAAGAATTATTGATTTTTTAAGTTTTGGCAGTTTTAACTTAAGATTGTTGTTCTGTTATATACTATGTAGTTAAAGTATGCATACATCGAAATGTTGATAAGGGCAGCTTTAAATATTGTTCAAGAAATGAAAATGAACAATTATAAACATTGAAAAACTTGCAAAATTATGAAAATAAACTAGCAGTAGGCCTCTGTGTCTCTCCATGTGTTGGTTCAATTTAAAATCGTATGAAATGTTTGGTTGCCAGGAATAACCAAGCTGTAAATTGAAGAGGAAAACAAATTGAATGCTTTTGCTAAATAGTTTGCATATTGAGCTTGACAATATTGAGAGTGAGAGAGAGGACTTACCTGAGCCATTGGCGGGGACAGATTCACCGGCATATAACAGGTAAAAGTATACAAATAGCACAAGAAAAGTTGGAACTCCTGCTTAGATCGCAGGTATACGAGGGGGTTAAGTTAACAGTTAATGTACACGGAAACTACCGCGTTGTGACTTCAAGGTATTACCGCAGCATCGCTTTCCAAGCACAAACAGAACAGGAAGAACACAATAGCGAGTCAGAAGGCACGGTTCCCCTCTGCGGCGGACTCACGTTGGGTTTAATATAGGGAACTCGTCCGTAGGATTTTGGGCTGTGTGATAGCCTCGACGTTTGCGATTCTTCAAGTTAACAAGAGGTTTTGTCAGCGGAAATTGGATTACTTAATTTGCTGAATGAAATGTGTCGTCAACATAACTGGAGTTGTAGTGAAGAACGAAAAAAAAAATTGAGCACAGAAACTTTTACCAAAGTTTTGCTAAAAGAACTAAGGAAAAAAATAACTGAAGTACAAAAACTAGAAACAAGTCTAATTCGATGAAATGTTGAAAAGCATGCGAATTCTCGTGCCCAATAAAAGAGAGAGGCTTGTTTCTGTTTCCATGCAGTGGTCAAAACAAATGTACGTAGACTTTGCTTCAGGAAAAGTTTGTCTCTGAGAATGACCTGGTCAATAACTTCCCGTGACTTTTCTACGGATCTCTCGAAAGTCCCCGAAAAAAAAATTGGTGAACTAAATATGTACAACTAGAAATGGAGGCTAGGCATTGACGAGCCTTCTGTCTAATTAACTAGCTGCCACTGTATAATCGCTTACCGTGTCAAGAACCGCGCTTAAAATCTGTACACAGGGCTTTCGCCATTCAGAACTGGTCGAGCCAATCGGCTGGGTAAAATAACAACACGAAGTAGTGGGAAGTCCTTGAAACCACGCCTACTGTTGAATATGCAGTATAGGTCGAAGGGTGGTGATAAATGCTTTGTTTTGGTCGTGTGTTGTCGGTCTCAATGTTATAAAACCACATGTATAGTTTGGTATATATTGTTTTACAATTATTTCGTGTATTTTATAGACTAAACAATATTTCGAATTTTGAATGAACATTTCTTTATTGATGATTTTTTAGCGTTGGCCATAGTATATATTTTTTGAGAAAACATTGCCACTTTTTTTGGTATTAACCCCAAAATGTCCATGAAATATTTGCATTTCGGTTGATATTTTCTTGATGGGAGGGGGAAGGGGAAGGATTATAAGAAAAGGGATCTACTGGCTAGATATAACTAAATTAAATATCTCAATTTGGTTTAATTGTTGTAATATTTTTTTTTTTTTTTGTTATAGCCAATTTAAATTTACTAATGAAGAACAGACCCCTGAATATAAACTTAAAAATAATTAAAACAAACCATAATGACATTCTGGTAACGGTCAATTTTTTTTTTCATTTATAAAAGAAATAAAAACTTTAGTTACCAATTTTAAAAAGTTCATTTTTAGTTAAAAGATAACATTTCAACGTACTAGCATTATGTTAGAGAAACTGAGGCCTTATTCGGATTGGCTTCGAAATCTCTGGTGGTCGATTCGAAATTGGTAATGTCACCAATGCTCTTCGTCTCAACTATTGTTAATCATAAAAAGGAACATTAGACAAACATATGCTTTAGAGAAGCATGCGTTTGAAGCGTAATGCTCCCAATAAGCTATCAAAAAGCATAATTATATTTCGATGTAACTCGGTTTTTACATGTTCCTTCACACATGATGCTAGAGACCTGAACAAAGCTAAATATAACAATATTCGGTGGAATACATATTCTTGAAGTCTTGAATTATTTTCTTTGTTTGTTGCAATATTTATTTTCTGTAAATGGTGATGAGTTTTACAAAAGCTGATTTCTAGAGTATTGAAGGTATTAAAGATGGCATATTACTGGCCTTGGTTTTAATTTCAACCGTTTATTTTCACCTTTTAAAATATTAAATTAAAAACACAGAGAGGGTAATAGATTTCACCCCCTAGTGGTATATACTATGATATCACAGACTCACAAACTGGCTGTCCATTAGCACAACTGTTAAATTACGATATTCCCCCGAAACAGAGCAAGTTATCTTCCTGAGAGGTATATGCGACTTTTTCATCTCAAATATGTCTAATTTGTTTAATATTTAAATATTTAAAATATATCATTTTAATCGAAGAAGACGTCTGGGTGTGCATATCCCTTTTTAAGTCTTTTATTTTTGTCATGGTTTTAAACAACTAGAATGTTAAATTGGTTGTATTTACTATTTAACTGTCGGGTTTTAACCAAACTAAAAAATAAACTTTATTTTATTTTGAGGTTTATTTTTATTTAACTGTCAAGTTTTAACCAAGCTAAAAAAATATCTTATTTTATTTTTATTTTTATTTCAAATATAAACCAATCACAAGTTGGGCTGATATCAAAATCACTCTTTAAACCTGCCTCGGATTGCTGTCATCAAAAGTTCATATTCTTACTATCTTTATGTCAGTTTTTCATTCTTGTTTCAGATTTACATTTTGATAAATTTCTACGTTGAAACAGGTAGTCTGAATACGAAACTATATTGTTATTTTGGACCTAAATTATCATAAATATAAGGCATATTTTTTGTTATAAATCGAGAAATATACTTATGAAATAACGGTAACGGTCCAAACCATATCTCTCGTCATTCGAATCTTTTAATGTATACATATTAGGGATGAATTCCTACAATTGTGTTCCTATTAATTTACTAGATATCCTTTTGTTTTATGAATTTCACATCGACCACTAAAAACAAAAACGAAATATCATCTTCAAAATGATAATAATAATAATAATAATAACAATTTTTTAGCGCTGACTAATATTTCGTTAATTATTTATTTTTCTGTTACATTCTTTCATAATTTATTTACGTATAATTTTAACTTTTTTTGTCTCCTGTGAACAAGTTGAAGAAGTAGACGGCGGCATATTGTTTTGACCAAACCAAGGTCATTCAGTAAATAATGCACAGACCAACTTATACTTCCCAGTTATACAATGGAACAGAAATGTCAGAAAGATCTCTTCCGTTTTAAGTTATTTTGGTCTGTCGAATGTAGAATTGATACCCTCTGTTCCCCCTACTCATAAAATTTGCAAGCCAAAAACGTGCCTCATGACAACATTTTTCCACATGAAAGGCTGCAGTGATGAGATTTCAAATTCGAATCATGGTAGTCACACTCACAGAAAGATTATGAGCAGAGGCTAGCTAAAGTATATAACTCTGCGCATGCTCAGACAAGACTAACAGCGGACGGGATGGCTTGCTCGTAACAATTATTAGATGAACTTGTCCAATACATGCTGAAGGGGTTACGGTACTATGTAGATATAGTCCTGTGTATGTACTGCCCATCCATCAATATCAGTAAGTTGCCACCATTTCTCGAAAGACATATATTCAAAAAATTTACCACAGAAAGACAAATTCACATATTTTTTGCGTTGACTGTGTCGCAACAATTAATATTTATGACGCTATCAAAATTAATTTATGCTCCTTTTGTACAGTGAATAGCCCATTTTTTGTCCGTTTTCATTGATTCTAGTTGCCCCTATATTCTGCAAGAGATTGTACATAGTGAACCGCAAAACAGACTTAATGCCAATGATGGGCACGAGATCTGTGTGTGAAACAAATGTATCGTGTATACCCTTGTAACAGTAGAAATAGACTTATCCAATGGCTGTTGTGTCAAACCGGTTTTTAGTACACTTTAATCAGATCCGACACGAAAGTTTCCGCCCTTGTCAAAATGGCTTCCCTTTGTCTAAGATCATTTGTAGTATAGCCTAAGAGAAATGTAATACTGTCATTGACGTCACACACTCGTAATCACGTGACCAACAGTCCCCATATAAGGGTATGATAGGGCTGAGAGTACAGACCTGCAGATGAGTGGGGGATCAGGTGGACAACCGTCCCCGTGGCCTGAGGTCAAATAGGGGGGATCCGGGGAAGTACAGAGGAGCCCCCGGGAATTATGGGATACCGAATAGTATAGTCTTCTGCTGCATAATACTCTTCAGGAAAAATCAGAGCGTAATAGGGGGCGCTTTTACCAGACTCTCGAAACGGCCTGTCTGTGAGTGTATTAGTATAAGTGAAGTCCAGAAACAATATGTCGCTGACTTGTCTTTCTGTAATAAATCGTTTTTCTTGTAAATAATTCTGTATTGAATATTTAATAAAATTAAATAGACTGCCTATTTGTTTGTTTGTTTGTTGTTGTTGTTATTGTTTTGTTTCACAATGATGTTCAAGGAAAATGTTCTCAACTATGTCGATAATGTTAGAACAAATTCACAAAATCATAATCAGAGCGTATAAACAGCGTAAATTTATGTTATAACAAATTATATTATATTTAACGTGTAATGATACTTTCCCAACTTCCCAAGCAAAATCATACCCATTTCCAAAAAAAAATTGTTCCTTTATGGTTTTTCTTTTATTCAAATTGACTATGACTGTTACCAAGAAAGAAAGAAAAAAGAAGAATTGCTCAAGAGTTAAATATGAATATCGGTAACAGCTCATGTCATTACAAAATGTCACTATCAAAACTATATTCCAACGGGAATTGTAATTTAATCTTTCTCAAATTATTTCAAAACAGGGGAATTTCATCGTCGAGTAGTAAAGCTCTGTACTATTTCTGCATATAGTTCATTGCGTCGCAGCTTTCGTTCGCCTTGGTAAACTTTTCAGTTGGATCACACCGTGTATAACCCCATCTCTATGGGATTTGCGGTTTGCAAACTATCATGTAATAGGGAAGACAGCATCACACAAGTTGGAAAGAATATCCCCCCCCCCAAAAAAAAAAGAAGGAGGTAATAATAATATTTCATTTTTTAAGACAATTCCTTGTCGAAATGTATATAACTCAATTTACCGGAACATTTTCAGTGAAATGGATTTTAATAGACACTTTAAATTAGATTTAGAAGATTTCGCAGACTTACGGTTGTGCCAAGTACAAATATAGTTTGTGATATCATATTGCAATTCGATGATTTCGAAATGTACGCATCGCCAAAAAATAAATTAGAATTATGATAAAAAATAGTTTCAAACTAAATAATTTGTGTGTCTTGAGGGAAGGGGAGCTAATGACCAAATATGATAATCCACGATCTTTCGTTTTAGCCCCATTTTGCTTTATTTATTGAAGAGATTTATTTCTGTTATAGCAAAATTTGTAAGTACATTAATATTATTTGGCATATGATAGCACGGTTAGGCCATTTAGAATCAGATCCAGTATAAAACACGTTACTAAAATAATTACGTAATACTAATATGTAACTCGCTCACTATTAAAGCAGAGTAATACTTTTATGATTAAAATGATAGGTATGGTCTCCTGCAGATTCAAACCACTTTCTATTCATTTTCAATAGTTTTTGCCAACTTTTGATTTGGATTCGATTAAAAACAGACTAAGTTTTGTCGTACCACCAGAAGTTTAAAAAAATATATATACATTAAAGTATATCAAACATTTCTGACAGTCTATTTAACAAATGATGTATTATATCCATTCCATTATCTCCTATATTAATATCATGTCACGTACATAGATATAACATTACAATTATGTTTGGTAATATGTATGGTACACTGTAAAAAGCCTGTATTGGTCCGCTATTGTTAATTCAAGCAAACATCATTTTGAGTTGGTTTTGATCCTTGTTATTTTTTTCTATGTTATTCGATAATCAATTCCCATCACAAAATAGGTCATTACCTTGAATAGATAACATTTCATATCAAATAATATAGTAAAAGTAAAATAGAAAAGGAAATTTTTAACATTTCGCTTTGTTGGGATGTGATTAATACTACTATGAAGTTTGTCCTTTTATTCATGAAATCTCAAGGATTTATCAAAATTGATTGAAGTCTCTATCATCAAACAGATATATATCATATAAGATAAAGATGATAATTATATTTTTGACTCTTCTTACAGCATACCTTGCTACATCTGTCTAACAATTCGAATTGATTTGCGTGTATTCTAACCAGCAGTGAGACCATGCTTGTACTCATAGCTCTAGCATAGTTACATGTACTTGAATTAACCTTCATAGATGTGTACTCGCACTCGGAACATTTTGGAAAACTGCAAGCTTTACATACCAGTGTAGTATTACGTACTCAAGATTTATAGCCTGATACTATTTTGTAATTGTACTCATACAAAGGGGAATTATTCTTGTACTCATACTCATGCATGTTGTTCTCGTACTCATGCTGTTGTACTCATACTCATGCTGTTGTACTCGTACTCATACTGTTGTATTCATTCTCATACTAGTGTATTCGTACTCATGTTGGTTTTGTACTCGTACTCATACTGTTGTATTCATTCTCATACTAGTGTATTCGTACTCATGTTGGTTTTGTACTCGTATTCATACTGTTGTATTTCTTACTCATGCTGTTGTACTCGTACTCATGCTGTTGTACTCGTGCTCATGCTGTTGTATTCATTCTCATGTTGTTGTACTCGTACTCATGTTGTTGTACTCGTACTCATGCTGTTGTACTCGTGCTCATGCTGTTGTATTCATTCTCATGCTGTTGTACTCGTGTTCATACTGTTGTACTCGTACTCATACTGTTGTACTCATGCTGTTGTATTCATTCTCATGCTGTTGTACTCGTACTCATACTGTTGTACTCGTACTCATGCTGTTGTATTCATACTCATACTGTTGTACTCGTGTTCATACTGTTGTACTCGTACTCATACTGTTGTACTCATACTCATACTGTTGTATTCGTACTCATACTGTTGTACTCGTGTTCATACTGTTGTACTCGTACTCATACTGTTGTACTCATACTCATACTGTTGTATTCGTACTCATATTGTTGTACTCGTGCTCATGTTGTTGTACTCGTACTCATGCTGTTGTACTCATACTCATACTGTTGTATTCGTACTCATATTGTTGTACTCGTGCTCATGTTGTTGTACTCGTATCCCTGTTATTGTGCTCGCACGGTACTCCTGTTGTATTCATATTGCATGTCATACACTAATATCTTATACAGTAAATCAGTATTCGAATGATGGTCACTTGTTGTTCTTAATTTGATACTCTTGACAAACAGGACTCGAAAGAATTCCAGAGAAAAAGAAATTCAGTCTTGCACAAGGATACCGTTTCCCTCACGGGACCTTGGAACATCGTTAAAGACAGTGTGATAGTGCGATGAAGGGGGTTGTAATTCTATCCGTATATTCTCTTGCATAGGTTTATATCCTTCGTCTGACACATAACGTGTCTCTTTTTAATCCTGTGTTTCTTCATATCTTTGAGATAATTTCGAGATAACGTCTGGGTTACCCTAGACTAACAAATGAATCCTTGCGCATTTATCAGATTCATACGCATTGTTAAACATATACCGCGTTCGACCATCCTCACACATGATTTACCTTAGAACGTTGTAATGTGATTACGTCATATTCCTGTTGACTTAAGCCCAAGTACCAGCTGGCTTCGAGGTGCCGATTTCAGTACGCTCCAAAAGCTACCAGAACAGAACACCATAAATTATTTACGCAGGATGTTGGTTAATTGGATGTTTCAACAAGGCCATGACATTTGTTTATATGACCCGAATTCCCACTAAGATTGTCTTACGTTTTGTAAAGGAATCTTGGGTTGAAATTTAGTGTAATGGCTGAATCACTTACTCGCTGAGAGAAATAGTGAATGTGTTCACACTTCTGTGACGTGTGATGAAATATTTACTGTAATTAATGACTAAGATGGAACAAAAAACTTGCCTGATTGACAACTAATTCTGACTTCAAGAGACTGAACGGTGAAGAAGAAAAAGGATAAAAAGGAAAGTCTAGAAAGGTGGATTGGACATGAGGACGGAGAGGGGGTGGGGGTGGGGTGGGCTGGTTGGAGGGGGGAGGGGTAGTCCGAGTGGGGAGGATATGTAGAATAGGAAGGTAACACGAGGGAAGTACATGGGAATTAAGGACAGAAACGGACTGTTTATCATAAAGACAGTAAAAAAGTAAACTATGAATTAAGACTGAACCCGTTCATGAACGTCACCATATCATGGTAACACATCTATGTCATGCCATTGATAACCACATACCCCGAAGATCGGAACTAGCACGGACATTATGTAAGACTACATTCCCCCCCCCCTCCCCAATCCTCCCCGTCCCCCAAAATAGACTCAAAATAAATTAATCACCTTCCTAGATTTATCACCAGGGAAAAGGGTGGCCTATATAACAAATCGATAAAGGGTACATAAGAGTCAGCAATTCCAGTTTTTAAAACTTTGGTTAATTTAACGGATAAACAGTAGAACTATGGCCCTGTCTGAAATGGTTAATTCTTTCTCAGTAAACTAACGTGGTATAACCATTGGCCCAGTTTTGTTAGCCTTGTCAATTGTAACTGTACTGTTGAGTATGTGAATAAGACAACGTTATGTCTAGTTTATACAGTTTCACAATTCTAAAAATGAAAAATATATATATATACATATCATCCTAATCAAAATTATGGAGTTTATTTAAAGACAACAACGAGAGAAAAGTTGGGAAGCAGTAAAGCATAGACGCAGCAGTTACTTTCATACAGATAGGGTGATACCCCATTCTCAGCAACTAGAAAGTGAGCCGGAGAAAGAAAAAAACTAACAAAATTAAGCTAGATTGGTTGGCAAACATGCGATAATAATTCCACCTTTCCTCATTTATGAAAATATGTGTAGGCTAGCGCAATTAGGAAATAAAAAGAAATTTTCACTGAGATAAAACCCCTTTAAAGTCTTGAAATTACTAAAGAAGAAAGAACAATAAAATAAATAAATATGATTTTGGTTTTAAAATAATTCACTTTGATTTTGTTTGATCAGACACGTCTTTGTAATTATTTACACATATCTCATAATGTCAGTCTTCTAAACGGTGACCAAATTCAATAGTGAAAAGTCACTGTGGCGCACCGCCTCTGGTTATGCATATTCACGAGTCTGTTTTGGACACGCCCACTATAGATGGTTAAAGTTCACAACACGATATAGACTGACAAAGTGCCCGAGCTATTCAGGAGAAGTAAACAACTATTGTCTAGGGTAAATCTTTTCAACGCTAACTTTTGCATTATCGATCAGAATTAACATTTGGATAATGGATAGTAATCATGGGCCTAGTATACTGCAGGACTAATCTAGAATAACAGTTACAGATATAAAAAGCCACCCCAAATATATATTAGAAATCGACTGTATGGAGTTCAACACAAAGGAAGAAACAGCGATATTTTTGCTCAGTTAAAATGAATGCTATATATGGTTTGTTGACTATTTTCAGTATTATTTTTGTATTGTTGTTATAATTAATAGTTTATCAGTGTCGCTTGCTGAAGCCAGACTGTTTAATAGCCATGTCCTCCAAGGTTACGTGTTAAAGGTATCAATGCTAATAGTTCTCAGAATTTTCAGTCGTGTTATTTATTCGGTCACAGCAGTCCGTCGAACTGTTGACCTAATAACAAGTATATTCAGTTGAATAAATCACAGTCAATAATTCTGTCTTTTATGTTTCATCTCATCAGATGAAATGCTTCGCCGTTGTCATATTCTCTTTGGTAATACAGTAATCTGTATTATTCTTGTTGCAGATCAACATTCAAGTACAGATTTAACAGAAAGATAAACGTGCTATTAAATATAAAGCGTCTTGTTGCAGTGAGAAGCCAATACGATCGAACTATAACAACAGTGAACTAACAGAATCTTCTTTCGGTAGTGCTTCCACGGTTATGCACAGTTTATTGGTTTCAAGATGCATATCAAACCGCACACGGGCTGTGGGTCAGACCTGCTAATCTACAACCGACTCGATAAGCGAATTATCACACTTTAATGTGGTTTGCTTTATCTTGCCTATATCGCAACCAAAACGGATAACCTCTAGAAAGATAAACCTGAACTAATGAGGGTGCTTGTCAAGTAAACAAGTTTCGTTACAGACTGGATTCATGTTTCATCTATCTTAAACAAATTTAAAACTTGTTCAAAGCGAAAGCTGTAGTCTACTATTCAACAGATAAGCTCTACCATACAAAATTACATGCAAGAACTGCGAAAGAAACAGAGACAATTTAATATCTCTCATGTAGGATCGCTAACTTCAATTCGGATGGCTTTTCATAGATCTGGTTTCACTACTGTGTTTTCACACACCGCCACCAATATTAGCGTTACTGTATAGTTATACGTCTTTGGCGGAGATGAATGCTAACAAGAATTGAGAAATTTTTCATTTTGTTGTAATTTTTCTGTCCAAAAGAGCACTGGCTTACTGACCATAGTGCACCACGATAGTTTATAATATGATCAGTGACTGGCTATAGTGACTGGCTAGTTACTGGCTAGTGACATAACCCTTCCCCGGAGCTCGGAAGTCACCAAGCGCGTAAGATCGAATAAGGCCATTGTTCACATGCTTGTAAGTCAATAACTGGCAGAATAGAACCAAGTGGTCTTCGAAGAACTAACAAAGGAGATTGGCAGAAGGGGGTGTTATCTAAAAATTAAAGAAGGGGTTGTTGACTAAAAAGTGGCTCTGTAAGGTCAATGATCCCTCACGGCTGAAAAGTGATTTTCTTTTGAAACAGGAAAAAAACAACAAAAAAACAAAATAGGTCTAAGAAATGAAAAGAATTCTAAAATCGTTTTCACATAGAATCGTTCAAGTTATAACGTAAAGGGATTATACAAAGAATTAGAAAGAAGGTTTGTAACTGAATATTGCAAAAATAATCTGTGAAGACCCCGCCATGTTTACCTCATGTCAGTATAACATGTAATCACCAATAATCACTACCCCAAATTATGAATAATATGCAAGTACATAAAAATGTGACCATTTTAGTAACGGCTGGCCATTTTTTTTGTGACAGTATAGTCTTCCTTTTTACTGACAGTTTAAATGGTGAAAGAAATAATGAATGTTAAGGGAGAGAGGTGGTGTTTAGCTGCCCACGAGCGGTGGATATGTAGCCTACCATACTGAACATGGCTACGATAATGTGCCTAAGCAAAATCCGTTACTTTAGCTAACGAAAATCTATCCAGTCTTGAGGATAAACTCATCTATGGCACCTCATTTTAAGACCTTTTTATTAAAGAATGATATGAATCCATTTTTTTGTGGGGGGGGGGGGGGGAGGTGGTTGGATGTTGATCATAATGACGCACACCAACACACAGCAAAATACGCTGTAAAATAATGTCTTTAAAATATGAAAAGATGAATTTAGTCGCTTTGGGTGAACAGTGGTTTGATATTGATCATATGGCCCGTGTGTCTATGAAAAGATAACTATCCACTACATAGATGACCTTTATTTTGAATGCCTAGCTATACCTTACAGCGGTACATCACCTACTTCTATTAATGTTCATAACCTGCATATTGAGCAAAAAAAATGAAGGACTGAAAACAGCGGAGGGAATGTGAAAAACAAAATCCTCACGAGTATATATTGTTAAAGAGATGCACCATCACAAAACAGAGTCACGTGATTGGAGGTATAGGTAATAAACTGGTCAGCTTCGATAGAAAACATAAAACTACGACATGCCCAATGTGATATAGGTCCCTATGGGAGTTCGGATCACATTCAAATTAAAACTGTCAACGACTTTAACTGTATAATAGAAAAACAAGATAAAGACGCCGTTTATCAATTCGGATTTTCGGGCAAAAATTGATAATTGCTAAGATACGTCACAGTGTGTCCCTGTCTCATTTATGCAACAACAACAAAAACACTTTCAAATTCTCATTCTGGAAATTACAATTTTTAATAATATAACACTTATTCATTCCTAATCTCACTCGTTAGGTAAGGTTGACGTCACCAATGACAGTTATAATTGAACCAGAAGAACAAGCGACTACAGGTAGGCTCTGTCAACTAAACGCGTTTATCGCGATGACTTTGATTTAAGCGGGGGCGCTGTGTAGATGACAGTGCGAAATACAAAGCTGTTGTAACTCGCCAAATATCCAAATACGCAGACAATTACACAATAGAGATATGTAAAAGGAAACCAATATGATATGAAAAAAAAGTATCTCTCTCTCCCTCTCTCTCAGTTCACGGACAAGTTTATCAAATTAAGTCAAACTTTTCTTGAACGAATGTCCATTGACCTCCTACTAAGGAGTCGAACCTTGTAAGAGGCTAAATCTCACAAATTAATATCTCAACAACTTGTCTGTCAGCTTTCAATGCCCCCTTTGCCTTATGCCACCAGAGGTTTCGCACCGCAACCCGCGGCGTTTTATCGTACCAAAGATATGTTTTGCCACCTTCAACATGTTTCCGATCAAACATTTCCTTTTGGAAAAGTTACCTCATCCTTACCGTTCTGACACCTATTTTGGAATCTTATAATCCAATTAATAAAGTGAATTGAACAAGGGAGTTAATTTTACAATCCTGGGACCTACGTAATAAGCCTCTATTTGGGTTTGCCCGACTATGTCTTCAAGGCCTTAGGGGTCTAAACACCTTGTCTTAACCATCTCCTGTGATCACTATGTTTTCCGTACAAATTTTTCATAACTCTGGAGTAAGCCTGTTGAGGCCTGCATTTTTCTTTGCTAAAGGCAGACGAAGGGGAGAAAAGTAGCAATTCGCCAACTATACACTCCTTTGGGCGATTGTTTTCTACAGACGGTTCTCTTTTTTTTCCTTCTTCTTTTTCTTCTTCTTCCTGCAAATAAGTGGGAAGGAAAAACGGACGGGCATTGAACTTACCCAGAAGAAGAAGAAGAAATAATAAGAAGACGGAGAAGAAGAGGTTAGTCATTGGTGAGGGGACTTACCTTCACAGCATGTAATCACACCGCTAATAGGTTTTACTCAGGAGAACTTAATCTTACTGACTGACTGGGTCAAATAAGTCATCTTCGCCGAATTATATAAACTTTACTGAAACATCAACTTGTCCCTCCACAACTAGTCCTCTGCAAACATTTCTTAAAATCTTTCTATTTTAGCCTCTGTTGAGAAAGCCTCCCGGTGGGACCGCTTGGTGACTTAATTGTAACGAGGGCGTCCTTCATTATACAGACCACAAATTGCATTAGCACAGTTGCCTTTATTTGTAGCCACTCTAACGTCATATTTCCCTCAACTTGTCATGTCCTCCCACCCCCTTCCTCTCGCATCTTC
>JAIPMN010005112.1:17668-32222 GCA_020650975.1 Apostichopus californicus
CCCCCCCCCCCCCCTCCTCTCCTCTCGTCTCTTCCTTTCTACATTTCCACGTCACCGCTGTATGTACTTATATAATTGTGAAGTTCGCTGGTAAAGTATATGTTTGAACTTTGCCCGTAATTAATTCATGTGGTTCGAGTTATACTATATGGTACCATGGCCCAAAGTTTCCAACAATAGTCTGTACAAGGTAAGATTAATTCTTAGAGATATATTTCCTTTTTTGAGATCCTCTCCAATCTAGCATTGAAACTTGCTACTAAAATCGAATTGCAAAATATCTGAGTAAAGTTTGAAACATAAAAATCTGTTAAATTATTACTTTGTTTTAATTATCTAAAATTTCAGACCATCATTTGTTAATAGGTTCAAATTTGTCAGAAAAACATATTAAAAGTTTTCTTATTAGTTTATATGCGATATTTAGTTTTTAATTCATCTAACATAAATTAAGAAATGACGTACTAACCGCGAATTCGTTATGGTGACACTATATCTAGTGTAGACCTATAATAATAGCATTTGCAACCGTGTTGAAGTTAGTCAGTCATTTTCGCCGATTGCATCATACAATTCAACTGCCTACGACTATCTCGCATATTTCTTGGGACTGTAACCCGCACTTGAAGCCAGCAGTTCGTAATTGGAAAACACTAGGATTACAATTCATGACTGGTATACCATTTCATACCAAGGGCAAGTTGCGACAAATGATCGCTAAACCGACTACACCGCCCACAACAGTTCATGGAACTACTGAAGAAATATACGTTATGGATCATATCTTTGAGCATTGAAGGGCGAATTTGGGAAGACAAATTTTATTTTGATATGTTATAATTTATTAACAACCACTGATTTTAGTCCATGTTTAGTTTTGTACCACTTTTAATTTTTGAGATATGTCCCTTCAAACAAATGCGGCTTATCAATTAAAGTGATTAAGATACAGACCATCGGGTCAGATTCTTAGGTGAAACACAAACCTCTTTAGGGAAACATAATACTCACAGTGGAAGCGCATGTGCTCGGGCGAAATACTGAGTAAAACGATACATCTTGAGTAGGATTTTTTTTTCATTTATAAAGTAGGACCATATTCTCAGCATCCTGTTCAAAATCTTCGAAACAGTTCACGAAATTGAATAAATGGAATACAAAGTTGTGTAGGAGTGCATTCTTAAACTTACCATATAGGTTGACAACACCGCACCCCCTCCCACCCCTCCCCCTCCCCCTCCCCCATCTTCTCCATCTGCTACAAAATCAAATAATGTTAAAACTCAAGACTTCAACAAACATTTTACTCTCCCCCACCCAACACCCCTCCCACCCTCAAAGTATTTGATCTAACTGAGATTTAAGTTTTAACCTAACTTACATGAACATCACCAAGTATTTACATGAGTGTGATTTCAAGAGCCATAAAACTATAAGAATGTTACTTTTGAATGCTGAGAGCAATTCCTATAGCATACTATACAAATACAACACAAATAACTTAATTTGGTCTGTTAAAAGTACCTCCATTCATTTAACATTCAATAGTCTATCTGTCTAACGAATGCGATAATGTCCAATTAAATTAGAGAAAGAAAGTCTTCTTCGTTATGAAAGATTTTAATAGTTATAACTTTCATACAGATTTTATTCTAATATGCAACCCAAACGTTTGAAACATCTTATTTTCGCTCGACGAAGGTTGATTTCATTTTCACTAAAAATGAATTTAACCATATCATAATGCACCTCATCACCATGTATCGTATTAACTGTCAACTACAGTTACCCATAGCATGATTTACGTGATTCATGTAAAATACATAATACCACCAGTGTAAGAGTTTTAGCCATAGGCTTATTTCCCCCCATAGCAATATTGATATAAAAATAGCGCTGTACACAGACTGTTGGTAGTACGGTTCGTGGAAACCCAGAACTGGTTAAAAAACTTTGTGGTCGAACGGCCGAAAGTGAAACACAAAGCGAAGGGGACCAAGGACACTGAAACTCTGGATTTTCTTGTCAAAATCTTGAAACTGAACATTTCACGAAATGTTTTTGTTACTCCTAGAGAACATTATCTAAAATCTGATACAGCCTTCAACTGTACCCCTAAAGGGGATATCGACCTCGGGCTAGCTCCGACTCCCCGCTGTAGGCTATCAGTTCTGCTTTAATATCTACAGAATTGACCGGTCTATTAATTAGATACGAATTTCACATTTTTTTGCTGTGTTGTTTTATAATTTGCGAGGTTGTTGCCAAAAGATGGAGACCTTTTAATAACTTCAACAGCCGTTTTATTTGACTTACTAATTCGTCGAACGAAAACTTATCCATGAAACAACAAGTTTTAATCGATCAATTTTTGATAACGTTTTTAATCTCATCAATCCTGTTATTTTTACTCTAAATCTCTTTCAAAGTTTAAAACTCATCTGCTTCAATTTGATCACCCCCCCCCCCCCGCTCACCCCCACCAAACAGTGCCACTTTATACATTTGGAGTAATAGAAAGATTCATAAATACGTGGCAAAATAAACGTCTATGAAAATGGTTGTTTATTTTTTTTATTTATTTGTTTTTTTTGGTGAAGGTCTTGATTCAGAGTACCTTAAAACAGCCTATATTGTACTGTGTTACAAGAGATATCTTTAAAAAGTGAGGGAGTCCTGGTAGTGAGGGCAAACACGACCACCGATAAGAAGGCCATGCGCAGTCCTACGAAGAAGGTACCTTTTTAGAGAGCAGCCCCCCCCCCCTACTCCTCCTGCCACACTTTATGATTGCTGACGTAAATAACAATTTGAGTTTAACCGTAAATTGGGCGTAGCTTGTTCTCTGTCTATTCGCTGTTAAAGATGCCTACTCTGCGACGGGTTTTACATTTTAGGGTTTAACAATACAATCTTACAGCTGCAATCTATACAGACAAAATAAAATCATAATATCCGATACTGTAGCAAATGACGCAGGCTGATTTTATTACCTAGTTTACATTATAGCCTTTATGACAATGGAGGGGGTATTTACTTCAGTATTTGCTAACAAAAATGAAGGAGATATTATTATAAAAAAATGAACCCCACCAAGTAGGTTACTCCATCTTGGAGGCCTCTAAACTCCAGTTATTCAAAACAGTAAAATTTAACGAAGCAACGAATCCTGCCTTTCGTCCATTTCGCACCCATACACTGGTAGATATGAAACCATGATATGTCATCGTAGTCAGTCTTTGAAGAAGAAAACAAACTATGTTTATACTTCTAAAAATCTAAAATAGGCCAACCACTGGTCACTTTGTTATTACTGTTATCATTTCAATTTGAGCTACATATATATACACTTTATGTATAAACCTCGACTACTAAGACAATCACATTACCGCTCAGTGGTCAAAGTTAAGTGAGCTGAGAGTGGTGAACAAGTCCCCCCCCCCCGCCCCGCCTTCTTTAAAAAAAAATTGTGTTGGTGTATTTAAGTATCGACATAAGCTCTAATTCACCCTATTTTGAGCTGTTCCATTTTTCTTCTTTTGGTTTTTTATTTATTTATTATTTTTAAATTCTGTGTAAGCTTTCTGGAATGTCAATTTCCCAGATGTCTGCCTGGTCACTCACCTTACCCCTCTGATCCACATATTAACACTTCGACCCTTCCATCGACTCTGACCTTCTCAGTAACCCTGCCAATCTCTCCCAATCCCACTCTCAGCATTTGTAAACACTAGAACACCAACGCTATACGCCGAGTGACTTCAGTGGAGGAGTTGAATTCACTCTCTATATCACCCGCTGTGCATTAACGGATCTTGTTGCTAGCTATATGGACCCCGCGGCGTAGGAGTTGGGGGTAAGCGCCTTAAGGGATACGACGGATTCTGTGCGCTTTACTAGGTACGGGAAAGGACTGTATACCTACTATACCAACACTGTGTACACAACTTCTCCACTTGGTTGCTAACAGGTGTCCCAAACATTACTGGCAAAGCCGGTATGAGACCAACGTAAAAGCACGTTCTGGTGAAATTTAACTTTTCAAGATGTACATAAAAGTAAAAAAAAAAAACTTTAAAAAAAAACAACAACTTGTGAACCAAAAATTAAGATAGGGATATTTGAGGGAAAGCTTACAATTGGAAATATGTCAACGGTGTTGACATGCGGTCATTCAACCCTGATAGTTTTCTAACGCGTATTTTTCCCTGAACGTTTAATTACACTCTCAATTGACATGGAGTAGCATACACCGCGTCAATTATTGGCCGAGTAAATTCCGTTAAACGTCAAAAGAATCACGGCTTACTGCAAGATGTCTTCAATTCTCTCATGATTTTAAAAAGTCACACACACATATATATATATAGGCCTATATTTATAGCCTACACCTGACACAATACTAATGTAGGCTAAATAGAAGTTTGGCGACCGCTCAAGTTCATCGCAGGCAGAAAGCAAACAGACCTCCATGAAGGAAAAACAAAACACACAGTCGTGAAGTGATCATGAGGCAGGGACAGGGACAGGGGCAGGGGGAAGGGGGGTCGGGGGGGGGGTGCTGTATAGATATTCATAGAAGGTCACTCGTTTCGTACTAAAAGTGATTAAAGTCATAATCGGCTTTCAATGAGTCGAACGAGGTGCATTACAATTGTATGTAGCCTACACCCTATAGTGACACTGAGGACCAGAGCAAATGCTTTTGGCAGAGAACATCACAACTTGGCACTAACTTTATGTTAATTTACAAAGCTTAATCTATTGATATTTTCATTTAGTTATTCGTCATTCCGAAGATTTTAACGTAAATTCGTCAAAATGCTCAGATTGGTACACGGATGTGGATTTAACGTCTCACGAAATAAATAAATAAATAAGAGAAGTTATCATACGGTACTTCGTCCAAACGATATACAATTCATCGTGGTTCGGTACGTGTTACTCATTTTCTGCAAGCGTCAATAGCAAAAACTAATGTTTTGTTGTTGTTTGCAATCAATATTATCATTTTTAGTTTAACCTAGAGAAGTTCGAACAAGGTTTTGGTATTTTAATATGATAAACCGTCAGTACTGCACATATAATATTCAAACATTCAGTGTAACAACGCAGTTGATCATGGAACTGGACTATACCGTAGTTGAGCTTAATGTCAAGTTGTAGCAGAAAATATGAAGAAAAAAAATTAGAACCTGTCGATTTGTTATATATATTCGTAGTGACATATGCACTACGTAAGCCGTGTATTGGCGATGAAATTTCAGAATCTCCTAGAATATTTTGTTACCCAATAAATAATTTTCATTTGGTGCCAAAAAAAAATGGGGGGAAATATCTTAGATTGATCTAATGTGACGTTGTTTTGAGTAACTTCTGGTGGAGAAAAACTTTTAGAACTAAAAGAAAAACATGAAGGGCAATTTAAATATTGGAATTTGTGACTGACATTAAACGCGCATCATTGGTATAAAGTGATGTCATTATAAGGAGAAAAATAGCGCACATTAGTGGTGTGCGTGCGCTGTAACAATATCAGTATAGCGTTGTACAGGGTTAGATGGTGGATCGCTTTTCTTTTTTACTTTAAAAAAAAAGAGAGAAAAGAATGCCATATTTCTTGCTATTGTTCTTCAGGCTTATACTATGTATGACACGACTTGCTTGGTTTCTTCCATTTAATGTCCCAATTCCAACTTGAAATACGTTTAGACTTATTCAATGCAGCGATGGTCAATTTAACTCGTACGACATACTGCAACAATAATGTCTTCTCCTGTCGGTGTTTTATTTCTGGTCTTCTACATATTTACCAGTTATCTCCATCTTACTTTACTCTTGTATCCCATACCGTCCATTCATTTGTCCTCCTTCCTGGTTTTGGTTATTATTATTATTATTATTACCCTTTTTTTTTTGGTTTTAGTTTTATTAGATATCCTTAAGTTTCTTCTCAATCTAGACCTGTCAATTTGCGACGACATCTTCTTATTTTGGTCTCTCCGATGAGCTGTTGTACTTATCACAATTTTGTTTTGTCTCCTTTTTTCTTTCTAACCTCTTGTATTTTTCTTTTTTTTTTCATTTGTGGATGGTGCTGCAATATACAGTCCTCTATTGCACCTTTCGCTTTTTTTTTGTCTTGCCCGTTCGTCGTATATATAGAGTTATTGATCATTTGGAATAAATCGGCAAAGTTCGGTCCGTAGCCGATAGGTCTAACCTGTCTGTACACACCTGTCTGCCGCGGGTTACGGCTTCGAAAATTAATCCAAAAAGTATTGAGTTTTCTTAATTGACAACGAAAAGTCACCCTCGCATGGTCGTTGACGTTACCTTAATTCGGTTATTTGATTAGAACGTACAAATCGAGATTGGAGACTTGAGATGGGGAAGAAGAAGAAGAAGAAAAAGAAGGAAAAAAAGACAAAAAAATAAAGAGGAAAATAAAGAAAAATGATGAGATGAGATTTAGGGGGTACGCATTCAGGTGGGAAAACTATTGACAAGTCGACGTAGAAATTGTTACAAGCTCTGGCGCCGAATTCGCCGAGGTAACTTGTGTACCGCATAGTAACCACACCTGATTGAGGCACAAGCATCATAAAAGAGGGCGCCATACTCTCTTTCATTCTAGCATTTCATTTTCAGTCAGATTGGTAAACGCTATAAAGGAATACCCCGGTTACAAATTTGTTTTTTCAGTGGGTTTTGTATTTAAATTGTAAGGTGACATATATACCTTGGATAAAAGTGTTCTGCAACTTCCAAATATCTCTTCCGCCAGTAAGGTGCATTATTTTTTTTTTTTTTTATTTCTCGACAGTTCTTAAAGCTCAATACAAAGTGATAATAAGTTAATAGTTTCACAGTAATGTCTCACTCTTTCAATAATAAAAAGAGAACTTTCAACAAAGTAAAATAATTAGTCAAAAGCCGTTGCCATGGAAGCCAGTGTAGGTACCCTGTTGATAAACTAAATTCTTGGATGTCAAAGAGGCTTTGTTTTAACGGGATTAAAATGTGAAAGCTTTGTAAACAAATGTAATTATTTACCAATTTTTCTTTTTAAATTCATTTTAAGGTTGATTATTTGTGTGTGTGTGTGTGAAACAGTCATATTCTCTTGTGTTACCAAGCTTCACCAAGTTTAGGCAGAAAAGGTGCATGTAGACAATATCAAAACAAGAACAACTCAAATTAAGAATAAACCAGAGGGGGTCTTCAACGAAACCAAAGAAATCACGAGATTATATTAATATTTTTGTTTTGCACGCAAACGTTTTTGTACTGGACTGAACGTTTTATTAACTCTATGTTTAAGAGCGGTCAAATGGTTCCAAACACAAAAAACTAGAGATGCTTTCTTACATTTCGGCTGGAACAAAATATTGAGTCCATCCTAATATTTGATATTCCGGCAAAAGCACCGAGTACCAGTATGCGTACAAGGCTCTCAGCGTGGGTACGAGATGTCTAAAATGTCAAGAATACGAGTACAACTCCATGAAGCCGAGTACAGGTAGCTATGCTGGAATATGAGTACAATTGTGTACTAAAAGAGTATTTACTTGCTAAAACACTGAGTACCGGTATGCGCACAAGGCTCTCAGCGTGGGTACGAGATGTCTTAAATGTCAAGAATACGCGTACAACTCCATGAGACCGAGTACAATTAACTATGCTAGAATATGAGTACAATTGTGTACTAAAAGAGTATGTACTATAACTAAAGTACTGAGTACCAGTATGCGTATAAGGCTCTCGGCGTGGGTACGAGATGTCTAAAATGACAACAGTACGAGTACAAACCCATGAGGCCGAGTACAGGTACTTATGCTAGAATATGAGGACAATTATGTACAAATGAGTATGTACTAACTACAACACTTTGGTCTGGCTATGTAAATTTAATATAACTGTACTACCTACACGTATAACTTAACTTGCATATCAAATTGTACATAAGTTTCTATTTATTTCAATCAAAGATTAGGCTTAAATCACATTTGCAATGCAAATCGCGCTTTCGACAAGATTTCGGACACTAGATTTCTTTCTTTGCAGTACCGTAGGTATATTTTGAGTTTCGAAATGAATGGAATCAGTTCATATATCATTTCTCGTTCTGTACCCAATTTTAGACTAATTTATTGTAAATTTGAAGAAATATAACAGGACTTTTATTTTTCTAGCTGACAAAGAAATTTGATCCATAGAATAAATCGATGGACCGTGAGTGCTACTGATAATCAGATTTCATAATATCAAGTATAACTAAAATAAACTGCTTTATACACTCCCACTTTTTTTTTAAATAGAAGAAACATGTTTTCTTTTAACTTTCAACGTAAACATTCGTCATGAAAGGCATCCTTCTCGTTTGCTATTTTTATTATTTTTATTTTTTGCTGGTTGCCCAAAAAAATATCGTCCGTAAATTGAAATAACGTTACAATGAGTCTTTGATCATTATCGAGGCAAACTAGTTTCTCACGATTCTCAAACCCAAAGAAAAATATTATTACATATTCTTTGTTGGCATGACAACCAATTGTAGCGCGCGATTAACATGTTTGATGGAAGTTTGACGCTTTCTTTGGCAAACAATAGCGGTACGGGGATCAGTATGGTAGGTATTCATGTACTTCGCCGACAATCCAAGTCTGTTCGACTGTCAAAACATATTACACGGCCAAGTTTTTCAGAAATCTGGCCGACGAAAGTTCACCGCTCGCCAACTTTCTGCTTTTCGTTGTTGTTGTTACCTGTCACCGCTGATGAATAGAGGGGAGTATTTTCCATGCTACTTGATTATTGGTGTGTGTTTGTAGTTTTTCATTTATAGCCATGCTATTGTAAATTCCATAGCGTTATAACGAACACAAACCCATATTTGGATAGCTATGGTAATGCTGAAATCTTGGCATTTATAGACAACTATCCACCTATTTATCTCACTCTCTCTCTGACCGGATTAAAGTTTAACAAATAAGCTGAAGCAACGACTGAAAAAAAGGGTCCAGCTTAAAGCTCAGGTTGGTGAACTTAGGAAATCTCTCTGACTATGAAAGGAAAAGAGGGTTACATAAGGTCAGTACCTCTCTTCGTGTTAGCATAATCGTGAAAGCAGTGGTCTTTGTAGTATGCCGACAGTAGGCAGTCGGAGAGAGCTTGAGAAACTTAAACAAACAACTCGCCACTAGTTTCGAAATAGTTTTAGAACAAGTATGCCTCGGCGTAAAGTATTCAGCTTCGCTTAAATGCTACGACAGACTTCACAATTCTTAAAACTTAATTTCAGCCCCATTTTTTTCCGCGGCATATACACAGGAGTATGATCAAGCTAATTAATAATATAATTTGTCTTCTCTGTTATTATATTGCATTTAAGTTTGGTTGAACAATACCTTTAATCAACCGCAAGTATATTAACTATAGGTTTAGTACACGGTCACAGAATCGGCGGCAGTATAACAATCACACATACACACTATTAGTATAGGATTATCAATAGGTATCGAACAGCTGTCCGAAAACTGTTAGGAACACGGCCTAGAAACTTCCATGAGGATTGAGCCACGACTTACCTGACCAACATCTACCCCTCCCCTCCCCCACCCCTCAGAATCCATGATCAAAATGTATGGAAGCTAAGTAGCTCTTATAGGGATTGATGTTGCGTCACGCCGTATAGTGTACGGACCATTGTATAGGGTACGGTATGTTGTTGAATGCCCATACTGTTTCTACATCACGGACAACAACAAAAAGACCAACAGAAATAAATAGGTAAATAAAAACACGAGACACCTGTACGAACATGAAGGAAACACCCATAGAACATTTGTCAGCTTAATATCTCTGTCGATAAAGCAATGTTACTTTGAATGGAATGACATATAAACGCAGTATACAGATTTGAACAGCAGCCTACTGTAATATTTTATGATAACGAAACAAGACCTAGTCCTCCCCCTTCTTCTAAAATAGTGAAAACGCTAAAACTGATATTTTTTGTTCAGCTTTTGAAAGATTAATCAATTGCAAATACCATTTTATAAAATACGCAGGATGTTTTTACAACTGAAATTAATAGATGATACCCTCAAATTGTATTCCAATTTGAGGATATATATATATAGGCCTATATAAGTTGACACTATTTTAAAATGTTTACCTTTCATTAAATTTTTCTTTTCATTTGGAACCCCCCCCCCCACCCCCCAAAAAATGACAAAAATCCCAAGCTCTTTGATTACTACTCTCCCAAATATAAACAGTTAATCAAGTTAAAGTTCATCATTCGTATAGGATGTTAAACAATCATCTCCTGGGGGTCTAACCGTCAAAATTATTCCCATGCAGGCATTGATGAAAGTTCAATTAGACAATTAACTGTGTCATTGAGATCAAACTCTCTGAGGCTGGCAAGATAATGCTTCTGAAGATTTGAGACTGGGTGACCATAATTTGAACTTTCTAGCATAGTTGGTGACGAAACTGACGACCTCTCAGTGTATAAATGCTTTCACTAATAAAGGTTAATTATTGAAATCGACTTGGCATCGATTTGAGATGGACTTTTGATTCTCACTAGGGGCGCCATGCACCCACCCCACACCCAGCACCCACACCCCACAGCCCGCACACCCACACCCACACCTGATGCAAGCCACTGATTCATCTGAAAATGTCAAGGATTTTCTAACTGACATGACATGCCCTCTTTACATGAACCATCCTCTAAGATGTTATAGAAATTGGAAACATGTGCAGATTTGTATGAGGACAATGTTGGTCTATTTTTTTTTTAAACTCATCACTTTTTTAGAGCAATTTTTTTAGTTGAAATTGAAGAAACTTAAAACATTGAAAGAAGTTTAATATGTCTTGCTGTTACTCGATACTCAAAGCCAAGCATAATAATTAAGGTCATTAGCTTGACTTTAACTAAGTTTTCATATCAAATAATGAAGTAAATGAGAGAAGAAAAGAAAATTCAAGTGGTGATCTTTTTTCCTTGGCATGTGATTAATATTGACTGATAAGAAGAAACGGCTGGGCTACGACATTTTAAGACTTGAATCGAAATTTGTTAATCACTCACAGATTAATCTCCTCTTGGTGACAACACCTGTGAAAGGTGTCTTAATTAATCCATTACAAAGTTGTATTATTGATAATTAGTACCTCGGTGTCGTGAGAATTGACCAGACACAAAACGATGTTTTTTTTCTTTAGTCTAGCTAGGTCAAACGCAAATGTAATATTTGAACTTGAAAGAATGTGTTGAATTTTTTCTTTATTTTAAAAAGGAAAACTAAGACTTTTCTCTGTGGATATATGTGTGTATGTGTCTGTGTGTGTGTGTGATTGAATGAAAATTTGAAATATTAATGTATATTGAGAGTGTAAAGGACAAACCATTCACGTCATTACAAATTGCTATAGAGTAGAAGTTAGTTATAAACATTCAACTCTCGCTGTATGAGTTAAATTTTTTGTTTTCACTTTAGCTCACATACTTATACATGTTTAGTCATGAGCAGGTGCGCTTCTTACCACACTTGTTCATACTTTAAGACTGGATTTCAATCTGATGTTAGATTGAATTAGATTGAGAAAAACTTACCCATGCAGTATAACTTAATGTTCTTTGTGATCATTTCGGAGGCGTGACTATAGACTTCTTAATTGATAAGCCCAATTATTATGGAACCATTTGGCATGAATATTTCATTTCATATTTATTTATGTCAAAAAATACATCCAATTGCATTTGACCTGCAGATTTTAAAGCAAAACCAGTATTGTTTTCTCTGACCACATTCTAATATTACTTGTTATCAAAACTTGATTTCTTTTGATTTCTGTTTATTGTTTATATTTGAATAATAATATATAATACTTATACGCTACTGTAGGCTAAAGACATGAAAAGAAACCCGAGACCCTTTACACTGATAACGGGTTACTATATTCGTTTTGATATTAACAATATTACATAACCAAAGTGGACACTGTTTGCCTTTCCCCTTTATTGTGAAGAGGTAATTAACCTTTCGCGACGTTTATTAACCTACTTTGCTCTAAGATTCGGCTTTTTTCAACCCTTACAGATATAAGAAATCATGTCAATTTTATGCCCTAGTTATTTGGTCTTACTGTCCACTTGTTCGTTGTGTAAAAAACCGCCCCCTTATCCTTTAGGTCATTGGCCCGTGACCTCTATACACCCCGTTCAGAAAAGATTTCGCTAAGTAAAATTTGTTCATTCCGTTGGCAATTTTTAACGTTCTGAATGAATGAAAACACTCAAAGCTGCCTTTCGACCAGAAGCGAAATTGGTGAGCAGAGAAAAAAAAAGAGGTTCGATTAAGGAACGCCAAAAGGAGAAGTGAGTGATATGGTTGAGGACGCTTGTCCCTCCTCCTCATCCTCCTCCTCCTCTTACACCCTACCAAAGGAAAACAAAGAGTTGTTTAATTCCATGATCGTAGAGGATGTGTTTGATTCATTCTGTGCCTTACCCTCTCTCTACCCCACCGTTTCATTCCCTTTCTTCTGCTCTGTTGTGTACTACACATGTTCAGCATGACTAGTGAACTTATTCCGGCTAAGGTAGTTTAGCTAAACAGTGTTTTAGCTGCAGGGTCCGGGAACAGGCGACGATGACACCGTAAGGCTGGGGAAGTGGACGGTTGGAACAAACTGTGAAATCATGCCTCGTAGAGAGAGAGTTAGAGAAGGGAAAAAAATTCTCAGGCGTGCAGTAGTAGTATGATAAAACATAGAGACTAAAAACAGCAGATAGGAAGGTAATCAGCCGAAATGTCTGAAAATGGCGTACAAACAGCCCCTGGGGTCCTCACTTTTTTTCCTTTATCTTAAAAAACTAAATGAGAGAGGAGAAGGCAGATGAAATAAAAGGAAGGAGGGGAAAAAATGAGGTTAGATTGCCGGTCGAGAACCTGACAGACAAAAGCCTGGACTGATGAAGATGATGAACTGTATTGATGGGGTGCTTCACCGGGCACCGTGTACTCGCGGCCATCTTAAAGTTCATATCTATTCCTTGAACTTACAACGCGAGCGTTTCATTAATTCGCTGTGACGCAAAACAGCGAAGCGGCACAACGGCGGCGTTTTTCTGCATCGCAGATTTTATATATGAAGCTTTTTCGAACTGGAGGGAGGATAATATAATGTGTATAAACTGCTACGCGGTACAAAGTACCAAAGACCAACATCAGGACGTTACGCTAAAATCTGAGATAAATCGATGGTTCTACAGTTTGCTACGCAGTACACAAGACGCTATATGAGCTATTGGGGGTAGATACTACCACGTGGTACGGATTATTTCAATACCGCCATGCGGAATGATGTACCGTACGTACGTTGTACATGGTGTGCTATACGTTCTATGCAAACTACTCAGCGGTACAAAGAGTGATTTATGGGTATCGAAATTTCCAAATAAATCTGCCATCAATTCTATCTCACAAAATGACAATTTACTATACCTACACCACCCCCCCCCCCTGCAATCCCTCCCGCCGCCCCGTCAGCCCGGTATTAAGACATCATGTTTATGCAAACGTAATGCCTTATAGATTATGCACAGTATTAATTCACTCATTTTACCATAATAATGGAGGGAATGTTTTGGCCATCATTTCAGACCTTGAATTTTATGATATCGTTTCTCTTCTTTACACATTGTTCACCCTTCCTTCCAGACCTCCAAGTAAATATGATAACATAAAGCAGTATACAATATGTTCAGCCTCTCCAACATTTCTTCCTTGATATTATGATAAATATTCATAAACATAATATGCTCACTACAAACTATGCTCTATTTAGGCTACTATACTAAAACTGTAACTTTTCGAGGTATTTGAATAGCCGTACTTTGGCAATGCCCTTTTGTTGTACCAGAAACAATTTGTTCTTGACAACCATTGGCTACCCTCCTTACCCTGCCTTCATTCTGCCATCCTCTGTTCGTCCGTGTGTCTGTCGGTCGGTCGGTCGGTCGGTCGGTCGGTCGGTCGGTCTGTCTGTCTGTCTGTCTGTCTGTCCGTCTCTTTTGAATCGTCACTCTTATATAGTGACTAACGTTAACTAATACTGTAAGTACAATAGAAACCTGCAGAGATTACGTAATATTCTGCATGAAGCCATTCATTAATGCCGAAAGTTACTGGTTTCTCAATTTCATACAACAACAACAAAAGGAGGGTAGATTTGCAATTAAATAAATTGAGAAAACTAAAGTTTATGATTGAGTAACAGTTCGTTCATGTCAGTGTGGTTTCTTTTCTGTTATGTAATGATATGAAGGCAACAGCTATATTAAATCCCAAATTAAACTTAAGAAACTCTAAAAGAATTAAGGGGGTTGTTTCAACACATTTACCTTGAATGGAGAAAAAACAGAGGACAAATCGTCCAATTGGAATATGTGGACTTTAGATAAGAATAAATCTTTTTCTAACTTAAATATTGTAAACTGCTTTAAAATGACATTTGGCAGCTTCCCCCC